>JAQGAB010001251.1:0-17749 GCA_034696565.1 Isotomurus graminis
GAACGATTAAAACGGTTCCTTCCAATGGATTTATTAATCCCATTAGACCTGTCGCTGTTAGGTCGGCTTGAGAGGTCAGGGGGAGAATTAAGTAGTTAATTGAGTTCTAATCTAATACATACATTTGAAATCATGAATTGACAAATGATTGTTGTGTTTTTTGCAGGTTGTCAGTGAGTGGGAGTGGTCCGAGTCTATCCGACTTGTCGTTGTTGGCAGGTCGTCCGCGGAGCGGCGGGGACGGGGGAGGTGGAGGTGGCGGGATTTTTGGAGGAGGAACTCCCACTCCAGGCGTCACGGGGTCTGCCGCGGAACTCCACGCCGCGGCCGCTGTGGCCTACAGTCGTCTCACGCCCTACATGGACCCTTTGTACGCCGCAGGTCTCCACACGAGTCCCACTGCTTCTCTAAGACTGAGCCCTATCGACTCCAGAGGTACTTAATTAATTATTAATCTAAGAAGCATTTGAATCTGCAGTAAAATTATGCGCTGCAACAGCAGCTGCAGCAATAGAGTTTAACCGCATCTCTTGACTAGAAGGATATAAATCTGCAGGATAATGCGTGGAATATCGCATGTCGAAAATAATGATGGTTCTGATGGTGTGCCTGCCGTAATGATTAGGACGACCAGAATGATGATGATATAATAATAATTGTGTGAGTAATTATATTGTGGAGGATTCATTGACATGAAATAGTGTAAAAGAATGTTCATGTAGAGTTTTGAAAAATTCAGGAGGTAGTGTATAACATGTGGAGGAAAATGTAGGGATACTATAATATAGTGTTAGGGAGTATTTTTATGTCTACTTAGAGGTCTACGAGGAAGGTAACGAGGGTTATAATTTGATCGTACCAGAAGTCCCATCCATGATGATAATAGGTATAGTGCATTGCACACTAACAAGTTGATTGGACCGTCGAGGATATGCGTGTCAAGTCCGTAATAAGTCGGCACAAGTGTCGTGATACAGTGGAAATGACAGCTAAGAATCACACTAAACAGGAGCATTTAAAAGCTCTTCCCGTATGACAAACTGCATTAACGTGATGAGCACTTAATGAGCTTTCATGTCTAATTATGTTGGTTAAGGTAATGAAATTATTTACTGTTTTTCTGAGGGTGGAATGTTCATTTGGGGAATTAACGCGAGCGTCTACTTAATAGGAGATGAACAATTCGTGTGTCTGTCGCCAGTCTTCTGTTGCGGCTGGTTGAGGTTGACGGGAACAGTCGATTGACATTCGATGATTTCAATTATTGTCTTACTTAGCGATGTGTGTGTATATTGCGTATTGTAAGTGATAAGTAAGGAGAGAATGTTGGGTGGGTAGTCTTTTAAGTTTTAAGTAAAAAATGTTCTTCATGTCATTAAGTAGTTGACTCAAAGGAGAAAGAGAGAGAGAGACAAAGCGATTATTGTGACATGAAAGAATTCAACAGAAGCGTTTGGTATTCGACAGACTATTGGGGAGAGAATGTATATTCAGGATTTGGATGGCATGTGGGAGTCAGATGAAGGAGGTTTCAAGACGGAAAAAGAAATTAATCCGTTGTGCGTGCACAAAATTGAGTTTTAAAAAGGCGGATCTTCATCACCTTCAAAAGTCTGACATATGCCAGCAGTTCTTAGTCGTAGATCTTGTTATAGAGTCGCGGAAGGACCGGGTGCTTTTTGGCTGAGGGAGATGAAGAATAAAGGTCTCTCAGTATTTTTCTTTCTTTTTCGGTGGTTCGGGTGTCGGATGTGAGAGACCGGGTAGGAGGGCAGAGGTTCGTCAGTGTGTGTTCATATTTAATACTTCTTATCAACCTACACGAAACAAGTGTTGAAGCAGACATATCATCACACACAGAGATTTTTACATGGAGATCTCCTGTCTTCACTGCATACGTGTTTACGTTTGCATAAAAGTTTATTTGAAAAGAATGGCTAGGCATTTTTTATATGCAGGGAGTCGTTAATTGTTGCTTTTATTGGAATCCGAGAGACGGGGAGAGAGTTGAGAATAAGGGAGATTCTTCTTTTTTATCTTTTGTTTTGAGTATCAGGATTTCAGCTCATGAATCTTGTTTCTTGGACAAATGATGAAGGAAGATGTGGAGGAAAGTAGTAAAAGAAGCAGCTGGATGCAGATTTGATGGGGGAACGATCATCATCATCTGAACTGGATATCTGATTCTACCTCTTCCATAGCGAGTAAATTGATGATGACATGACATAAAAACGGATGAAAGGTGACAAATGACTCAAAAGTGCTTGAAAGTTAGTAAGACAGAGTTAGGTGGTGGTGGTACTGTTACTGTTGGAAGTGGTGTGGTACCCCACCCACTCTCTTCAAATGGATGAAAAGACCTCTTGTATCTCTGAAACTCTTATAGATGAAAGTGTATGATGGTGTGGTAATTCGATTTGTGTGTGTGTTTGTTAAGGATCAGGAATGGTATGTGAGCAGGAGGAATTTTTCTACGAGAAGTGAGGAATAATTCGGAATTAATTAGGTCTCCCAGGGGTTCGACGTTGAGGTATTTTAGGAGACAATAAGGTCACTCACAGTCTTGAATGCAGGAAAACTTAAGTCATCTTGTCACAAGTTGGGTGAGTTTTTTACTCGGATGAAAGTGAGATGATCTTCGTGGTCTTTGTTAGTATGCAAGCAAACTGCATACCTTCTCGAGTGATGCATGTGACAGTTTGGAATTGCCAAAGACATGTGGGAAACAAGAAAGTCTTCCTGTAACGCGTTTAAAACACGAAAACTGTTTTTATTCAGGGTTTCACAAGTTTATGAGATTGCAAGAGACAACGGAATGACACTAATGTGATCCAGTTGTGGCTGTTCCCTGGTTTTTCTGGGAATTTCCTTAATTATGTGTTACTCCTGGTAGGAGTGACATTAATAGATTCTGTGCGGATCAAGCTTTTTCCAACTATGCATTTTAGGTGAACTTTATAGAGGAACAGTCGATCGAATCATATTGATATCATGAGATGAATGTGCGTACAAAAGCTGCTTATATTTATCTATCAGGGTCAAATTCCATACGTTTAACCATATTAGAAGTAACACAATACTTTCGACAAATGAGGATAGCTTACTTTTTATTCCCCTGTATGGTTTTGGTATCGCGTCACAACAATATCACTTGACCAAGAGCGTGCGGCACATTGCATGCTCCTACTTATTTAAAACTTCAGTACAGTAAAAGGATAATTGAAGGAAGATGAGAGAGAAACGCGATTCCAAAGGGTAATCGGAATACATATGGGAATCACACCCTTGGCATTCACGTAGCGGTGAACTTCGTACTTAATATCAACCGTCGTGCTATTGATGGTAGTTTGCCTAATTGAGTATCAAAGAAAAACTCATGAGGGATCATTATGAAAGGACGGAAGGATGTTTGTATTTGTTGCAGAGGGTTACTACTTACTAGTGAGATAGAAAACTCCTTAAATTCAAATCGGCACAAGCTGTTTCATCGGCCCGTGTATGTTGGTTCAATGGTATATCATTACTTGCGCAATATAAACACATTTAAAGATGAATCAAAGTTATTAGCATTCGTAGCGACTACTTTCAACCTTCATACTAAATACTGTTTGCTTATATTTCATTGTTAAATTCAATCTTAGGTAACAGAGCTAAAGCACGTTCGAGATAGAGTTGATATCCTTTTGAAAATATCGAGTTACACGCACTGTGAACAATGCTCAGTGACTGCCAACGCAGTGTCATCGTGGTCATTATTGTCCAATCGTCGTATCACGTCTCTTTTATAATATTTTGAAATGCCATGTATGTGTGTGTGCGTGGTGTATGTATTGTTAGTGTCTGGTTGAATGTAGGCAGTAGGCAAGCAGCTTCTGGGGATTTTGAAAAGGATTTCTTAAGAATAATGCCCGGGTGGGATGGTCTTGATTGCATAAGGGTAAAAGACGCATCCGGGTAGTTCTAGGAACTCCCAAAGTAATAGAGTGTAGGGTTTCTGACAAAGATTGAGATTAAAGAGTCGGCTCATAATTAATTTTGAGACGGGAAAGCATCTGGTTGTTGATAGTGGTGAAATGATGTTGTGCTTCTTGACTAGATTAGTAAATGATGACGATGATATGTCTGTTTCTCTACCTTATCTCGTACATAAGTGAGTTGGAGACTTTTTTGGTTGAAAGCCAGCAAAGCTTTTACGTCTGCCTAATTTCCAAGCAAAGATGAGGGTAATGTGGCGTGTTAAAAAGGAAAGGAAGCGAGATAAGATTGCAAGTATAGGATTGAGTGTGGAGGTGAAGAGTTAAAGAAGATAATTTTTGCAATGACTAAGTGGAGGTGGCATTCTTTGGAAGGCGAGGAATTCGATAATTTGATTTGTTTGGCACACCAAAAGAAAGTACAAGTTTTTAGGGGTGTGTCTAACGATGTTTGGTAAATGACGATAAAAACTCAATCTGGTCATGTACATAACACTGTGACTTTTCGGTGGATGTAAATTGGCAGATTGACTTATATTTGCTCATTTGTTAAGTTGTTTAAAGTGTCAAGTTTGATGAGACCGAAATGAGATAGTAGGGAATATAAGTACGGTAAAAAAACCCAATCCCAATCTGAAGTTAAGATTGGAAGCTGGTCTCGTTATTTGCTCGAAGATGAATGGGTGTTGGGTTGAATATTTGTGTAGCTAAGAAAGTTAAGTATTTGTCCCGTGATTTTTTGTGCTAACTATGTTTTCTAATTTTCTTCTCAGGATCTGGATTGGGCATGCCTCCGGATTATATGAGCGTAGCAGCGTCGGGTTTTTGTTCCAGAACCTTGGGTGATTTACACCCTGCGTCGACACTTGGCTCCGCCGAATTAGCTTTTGCGTTTGACAGTAAGAGCATTTTTTATTCGTGTTGGCTTATGTGTACATGTGGTTATTTCCAAGACTTAAAAGAATTTGCCAGACAAGGAAACATATATTTCAGGTGAAGTATGAACAAGTCAGTTTACAACACGGGAAATAACCTCGTGAAAATGTCGTGTCACCTAAAGAACCAAGCCCTCTTGGAGACTAGATGATTTGTTGAAGAAATATGATTAAAACATGGATCTCATTAATTTCACTGTCAGGGTCACATAGTAGTTGAAGCTGTGTTCTTCTAAGGATTTATGCATATAAAGAGATTATTTTGTTTTGACTTTCATTTTCTGGCCTTTTTTGAACTACTTTTCACAGCATGACAAGGCATAATGTTATTGTACGTCTTCAGTCGAAAAGGGAACATAATAAATCGTCATTTTGTAAAAATTGATGGGGAAATGTAGATCATTTGTCAGAGTCTCCGGATAGGAAATATAATCCCCTGCACAATGTGCAATCATGACTTCTCTTTTCATTCGAGGATTACGATATCGTATGTAAGTAGGCTTGTCGCAGTGTGCAACTCTGATTTAGAATATTTAAATAACGAATATTACGATAAGAGAAAGCTTTGTGGTAAGGTGTTCAGCAAAAATCACATTTAACGTTGAAAATTACGGAGGTAGTCTGACTATCAGCATATCAGAAAAGTTCTTTGCCTTCCTACGCTTCCAACGGTGTAGTTTTTCCTCACACCGTTTATGTCTGGGAGACGTGTGAATTTGTTGACAACAAGGCGAGATTTATGAGACAGAATGATTTTATACGACGATCAAGCGAGCTCCGCAGGGTATGAAAAATTATAGTCACACGAGTTGTAGGGACAAACTGGTAACTAGTCCTCGTATATTCGAGGGCATTGCATCGATAGCTTAGGCAGGAAAGAAGGTACAGAACTACGGGAGTGTGTTTTATGACTTGATTTGTGTGTTTAGGACAACCGGGTGGATGATGATGAAGCATACAGTGTTTGTTTTGAATTAGCATATTAAAGTAATAAAATGAGAGACAAATTGTTTTGCTCTTTTCCTTTGGTGATACTAATCTCTCCTTATCGAGTAGGCAGCTATTGGCAGAATGATTTTATTGTGAGCATCAATCCAATCCTGGCTTAATAGAGGTCTTACTTGTCTATGAGATACTATTGATTGCATAAGACTAGTCTAATTAACAATGACAAGCGATGACCTAATAAGTTTTTCTTTATTTATTTCCAGATGCAAGATTTGCAAGCCCAAGAGCAAGTGTCAACCGTCAAAGTAGAAAAAGAGCCTTATCATGTTCGCCATACTCTGCAGACTCCTTCGACATCAATTCTATGATCCGATTCTCTCCCAATTCACTCGTGTCTTTAGTGAATGGATCAAGAGGATCTAGCGCTGCGAGCGGATCTTACGGCCATTTATCTGCAGGTTTGTGTTAATCCCTCATAATTTATGACTTTTTGATGCCTTCTGACTTTTCTATACTAAATTTTCCATACGGCTCCTGGGACGGGATACCATGTTGTTGGACACATAGGAATAGCTCCGTTCGACATAGTGAATGTTTGTCCGAGTGTGAGAAAGTTAACTTGTGTCTAGTAGTTTTGCCTGTAGGAGAATCGGATTTATCTGACAGGAGAGATTTATAAGTAACATCACAAAAAATGATGTGATGACGGCTCCTAATTTTATCCGAAGAGCTTATTCAGCTCTGAGATACCGCGGACGGCTACTGGTCCTTTGTGGACAATTATCACGGTCGCATGAGATAGGGGTTTGTATCTTAAATGTTTTCTCAATCCTGGACTTAATTCTTTTGAAGATTATTATGAGACAGACATGACTTCAGGAAGAACTGCATTCAGGTGTTTAATTAGAGTTGAAACACGTACACCATGCACACCTATGTGGCTGTATGATGCAGCTGTGGTGCCAGTCCACAGTGAAAGGCACAAAGACGACGATAAAGACTTACGGCTGATTCAGATCTGTCTCGTTTCTCTCTCTCTGTAGATTAAGATTAGGAGGAGTGAAACGAAAAATACCTCGGAGATAAGTAATTACAGTTAACTATCCACTGATCATCTTTTGTATGAAGAGTTGAAGAGTGACGGAAAGAAGCAAGCTCGCTGAGCTCTTTTTATGTACATAACGCAGTAAATTGAAATGAGATCTATTGGATTGCATTATCATGGTGGTTCAATCAGTTATGCATATTTCACGAAGATATCATCATGTCTATTTTCTGTGCCTTTAGGAAGTAAAGGAAGCAGATGCTTTGATTGAGCTAGTTTTTTTCTTAGTATTGGTTTGGAGAAAAAGTTCGTCTTGCTTCAAGGAGTAAGTTACATTATGCATGTGAAGTTCCGTCAATAGTTATTTCAATCGTGCACGCATTCGTGCTACTCATTGGAGTTCCATTTAAATCCCTCAAAGTAGTATAAGAAAAGGCGAAGATAATAAAAGAGGAAATTACCGAGCTTGATAACGGTGACCATCAGGAAGGAGTGAACAAGTTTTCTGATTTACTTTGGTCCGATAATTTTGTACCAGAATCACTAAGATGATCTTTAGATATTGGATAAGAAAGAGAGAAATTGATGAACAAGCATTGGAAGTGAAGGCTAAAGTGAAAGATTGCGAGTTGCATGTATTTTCGTTGTAACTATTGATATTCTTCATACTCACAATGTTTCTTACATAATTGATAATATATAGCTACTTACTTTGCACTTAGCCATTTACACTACAGTATTTGTATCATAAACAGGCTTCTGACTAGGTAGGTGGTTTGTGTGTTCACGGGTTATTAATTTACTAATTGTAATATTTATCATTATTGCTCTCTACGATATAGTGAGAAAGGTTTGATAAAAATGTCCAGCATGAGTATGTACTTAGTAAGGCATAGTAAATCTAAATGTTGTACGTTTTTATCAGCCAAATGAACTTGTGATACGGTGGATGATTTTTGACTGGAAATGAGAAAAAAAAACTTTGGTGTAGCAATTGTGTGAGCTGTTTCATTTACTTCGTGGAGTTGTTCTATAATACTTCTGAAAGACTGAGGGTAGGCAGGTGAGATTTATGTGAGATAAAAATGTTGTAAAAAAGACACAAAACAATTCCAAAGCATTTGTTATAGGAGCAAAGTCATTTTGAGAAAATAGTGAGAGCGTAGGTGTGAGTTTGTGAGTTTTAGAGAAAAGAATAAAAATGAGTTACGATGTACAAAGTAGATGAGAGTGTATGAGGAAAGTAGATTAGCTCAGTCAGTTCATTTTACTCTTTATAACTAAAAAGCCAAATGTCGTAAGGAAAAAATGAAGAAGCTAATTACATTGGCCAAAGGGATTCAGACAGTAAACAGTCTGGTTTGCTTGGATTATTTAAAACTGAAAGATAAAATGAGTGTACTATAAGCAAGCAAGCACCTAACATACCTTATGGTCAAAGGGGCTTAACATGTAAAACCATCTAGGAAATTGTGTCTGACTGGTGTACGTACAAATTAGGATGAAGGAATGGGATGAGAATGTGTGTGAGAATTAGAAAAATGAAATTTTTATGGCAATTGTTATTGTTATGATTGTTTTTGTGAAGAGTTGGTTGGCGTGCTTTTATTGCTCTGCTACACTGGAATGACTCTATTTCTCAGATCCTTTAAAATTAGACGAGAGATTTTTGTGGTTCATTTTGTTCTGAGGGAACCGACAGTTATTTGTTCTTAAGGTGGATGGTTTCAGATGCTCAGACTGGGACACAGAAAGCTAAGTTGAAAACAAAAAGAAGTGTTTTACACACGAATGTTTTGTTCGTTTCTTGAAAGTCTGAAGCCTGAAGAGGATGGAGGAAGAAAAGTAGTGGGTTTATGTGTGAAAGATGTGATCATGATGAGATGAGACGCATGAATTGTTCAACAGGTAGTTGAGGGACTGAGACAGACTAGTGTCTGAGGATTAAAAGGCAGACAATCTCATATTCACCATTTTTGTTGAGAAAGAAAATTTCGTGAGTGTTTCTTCAAGTCCTCACTTATTATGAACGATGGTTATGAGTTTGATGAGTATGAATCGTATGAAACTGCTCTTTTCAAAGATATTTTGTTATTGTGTAAACTATATGGGTTTAAAGAAGCAATTTCGAGCATTGGTTTTTTATAATGTATGAAGGTTCCTGTAGAATGGTCCAAGAAGTTAGTCAGTGTGAAATGAAAGACTTAATTGAAACTACAAAGTCATGCTTCTTCAAACGGTAGCCGACGGAGAAGACGACAGACACGATTTGAAAACTGACATCTATTCCAGATAAATAGGCATCCATATAAACGATGGTTTTTATAAGTTGGACTTGGAGTATGGAATCTTATTTTGCTTTTAATTCTGCGGGACTGAACACGGGTGAAGCTATATGACAATAGACGTGACAATAACTGTGTACTGATTTCTATCCCTGTAATTCTAAATTGATCTTTCCATTGATTCGTATTAACTTTTATACTTTTGCACCTCAACTGTAATAGGTTGTGATTATTTAGGTGCAATGAGTCCAGCGTTTGGAATGGCACATGGAATGTCGGGCGGGTTAGGTGGTCAAATGCCACCGCTGCAACAGCTTCAAGCTCATCTTCTGCGAAGTGGGCCCTTAGCTGGATCTCTTCCTGGGTCCCCCTTCCTCCATCATTCGGGCCTGTATAACTCCCCTTTCTCAACTCATCAAAGTCTGTACATGCCATCCCTACATCATTCGATGAATATTAACAAGCAAGAGGTAAGGGTAAGAGAATACAACCACTGAGATCAATTTAATTTACTTTTACGGAATTAATAAACTTTGCGGTTATGTTTAGGGCGAGTCAACTCCAAAAGCTTCCCCTGGAGTAGGCGCAGTCAGCAGTACAATTGATGTTGATGAACGCAGTCCTTCAGGTCACCATCATGGTCATCATCAATCTCGTAAGACCAAAGTGAGAAGGGAACCGGCCACAACAACTTGCGTAATCAACGGAGATGACAAAGGAGACAAGGGATTCAAAGACGAGCCGGATTTTATTGAGACAAATTGTCACTGGGTTGGATGTTCATTAGAATTCTGCACTCAAGAGGAGCTCGTAAAGGTTTGTAAAGAAATAACGAGTGCTATAAAAACCACTTAGGTGGAACATTGTTTTCAAAAATGTGTTTTCTGTCTTCAGCATATCAGTGCAGACCATATTCATGCAAACAAGAAGATCTTCATCTGCCGTTGGAAGGAATGTTCACGAGAAGAAAAACCCTTTAAGGCTCAATACATGTTGGTTGTTCACATGAGACGACATACCGGTGAAAAACCTCACAAATGCTCGGTAAGAATGAGACAAATAGACTTTCATGAAGATTCACTGCACAGATAATTTTCATAAAAATTGCAATCGGTCTGGTCCCGATCAAAAGCGTCTTTTATAAGGAGGAGTTACCAGAGTCAGTAAAAACAGGTTTCGCATTTGATTGTGTTTTGAGAGCAGTAAATATTTTATGCAAACGTAAAGCCATTCATTACTACGATCAGTCTCAACTTCTCAAGTGTAGGTCTTCCTTTAGAGTAAATGAGATGTGATGCATATTTTTGCCATTAAGATAGAAAATTTATAGACACATCTTTTCCTGCAATCCTTAGTTAAAAAACTTATTACCATATTACTCGAAGGATGAGAAAGATTTGTTGTCTTCATTAGTCAATAGGATTTTAATGGAGATACTGTTGGTGGTGTTGGTGGTGGTGGTCAGTGGTAATGTGGTGACATGAAAAAGGTATGAAGTCATGAAATAAAACCTTTCTTCATGACTTTGTTAAGGCAAGTTCATTTCATTTGTATTGATTTATCTTCACGCTGGATTAAATTGTTGAAGGGACAGGATACCCATCTACATAACTAGCAACACACACTGTGAATAGGCTTCACACTAAATTGATATTATTTTTATCTTGCGCAAAAGAAGACGATTGAGATGTAAAATAATTTAGAGATGTGCTTGTACATGGATATTAACGCGTTGTTTCTTCCTCTCTGTGTAAAGTAAATGAGCCGATGGGAAGTTGTTGAAGTGGAATTATGCATGTTATATGTTTTATGGTTTTGTTGTAAATGAGTTGACTGAGAGTATCTTCATTCTACGAGAGAAAGAAAATGAGGCTTGTCTATGCGAGAAGGGCAACGGGTTGCGACTCATTGAAAATTGAGTAGACTTCATAAGAGATCTTTTAAATGCGAAGGATTGTGATATTTATGCTTAAGCATTTGTCTTATTTTGAAAAACATTCATTAGTTAGATTTAAGATAAGATGCGGACGAGAGAGATGGAATGGAATATATTTAAAGATGAAAAAGAAAGATGCGCTACTAATGAATGGGGGGAGGAAAAAACCGTTTAAATAATTGGAATGCGTGTAAAAGTTGTGTAGACGGGATGAGATGATAATGTTTTTACAAAATAATTTATAATAATTGGTGAAGAGGAGGCATATGGCTTGGCCTTCGTGGAACTTGCAGACAGGAAAGAAGGTCTTTTCGGGTGTCAGATTTGATTAAGAAGGCAGCATGCAGGGAAGTTGTTTCGATTCGATATGGGAAGGAAATCCTTCCTCACGAAAGATGTTGCGGTGATGAATGAATCAGAATTTTATTTTGATGTGACGATGGATCACGATGAAGTATATATGTACTTTCGGAATAGATTTATATGTAACAATGGATTAAAGATATATGAATTCTTCTCTTTGCAGTTTGAAGGCTGTCCGAAGGCTTATTCGAGACTGGAAAATCTGAAGACGCATCTTCGATCTCATACCGGGGAGAAACCTTACACTTGTGAATTTCCTGGGTGTATAAAAGCGTTCAGTAACGCTTCAGACAGAGCTAAGCACCAAAATAGGACACATTCAAATGCGGTAAGTTTACACAGCTTGAGTTGGTATTAACCTGAAATAGTATTAGAAATAGTTGTACAATTATTCTGTAAATGGTGTTTTATGGTTGCGTATTTATCTTGAAAAGGCGTAATGAGTTTTTAAACTGTCTTAATGAATTAGTGGGTCTGCAAGGATTTACGTTTACTGATATTGTCATCTATAAAAATGCCCATTCTACAAAGTAACTGGAGACTGCAAGACTAATAAACGTGTTATATAATTTTATTTGTTATGCATCGAAACTATTAGCTCCGTGAGAATCAGGGTGGGATAGTTGTTCAGTTTAATCCATCCAATTGATAGATCTTGGTTCTTAAATGTAACTTATTGTTGGGGACATAAAGATAAGCAAACATTTTATTCTGAATCTTGCAGAAACCTTACGTGTGTAAGGCTCCAAAGTGTGATAAACGCTATACTGATCCAAGTTCTTTGAGAAAGCACGTGAAGACAATTCATGGAGTTGACTTTTATGCTAATAAGAAGCACAAAGGTAACAATGACCATCATTCTGGAAGTAGTGAAGATAAAGGAAACAATGGAAATCGACCATCAACTGGAAATGGCAGTGACGAATCTCCTAGAAGTGTTGAAATGGGATCGAAGACTACAAGCATCGCAAGTCCAAGTATTAAATCTGAGGTACGGCGACGAACGTCTCTCATGAATTGTTTTGTAAGTCACCTTTTTCAGCTTGACAACATTATATTCTAATTACAGGATCCCAGCTCACCCCATCAACAGAGTAGTCCGGGAGGTGACTCCTCTTCATCTCGCACAGAGATGAATGGAAGCGAGCCCATGGACGATCCAATTAGTGATAACAATGTGAGCACCACAAATGAGATGTCCGATGGCGGGTTTGACACCTCTCCAATGATGGTCCATGGCCAGCAGCAGTGTTGGGATCTCAAAGAAGAGGAAGAAATGGTCGTAGAAATGCCAGAGATGGTGATGGGTCTTCCAGTTGGAGTTGGAGGAGGTCCAACAGAAGGTTTTGGTGGCATTATTGGAGGAGGAGGATATGGGGACAATAACAGCAACAGAAGGTTTAGAAGTAGACTTGGAGCGAAGGGATTAGCTGGAGGTCCAATGCCATCTCTTACTGATTCGCATGGTACGTCGCGTTTTTAATGCAGCTTAGTCGGTGAAATTGTGGTGATTGAAATTATCTCATTTGATTTCGCAGGTCCTAGACGTGGTCTGGGAATAGATCACTTGAATAGGAGGATTACTGATCTCAAAGTAGAAGGAAGTCCGTCGCACTCCAACTCCAGTCCTTCCTGCCAACAAGGAAAGACCGGAATTCAAGGGTCCCCTGATCTCATGAATCCTAGAATACCCCAAACCCACTTGGTAAGTTGCAAAATGTGCTAAGCTAAATTATTCATTTACTAACTCTAACTTAATCTTTATTATTAGCAAACAACTCTTCGAGCCCCACAAGAAGGAAGTACATCAGCAACACGAAGGGATAGTGGAAATTCTACTTTAAGTTCCTACTACAGCAGTATGCGTTCGGATGGTGGACAGAATTCCAGAAGGTCGAGTGCTCTGTCACAAGTTTCGAATCCTCCACACAATCTCCCAGTTAATTCGGCCCAAGCTCAGCTCAACCATAATAGTAACCTCCATCACCAGCAAGTTGGCGGCCGTTCAGTTGCAACTGCATCTCCATATGACCCCATTTCCCCTGGCAGTTCCAGACGCTCTAGTGCCCTGACCAACTGTTCGGAACGCGAAGATGGCAACCCAATTAATTCTCTGGCATCCTCATCCAATACTCTTACATCCTCAGTGCAAGTGCAAGCCCACTTCGAACGATTACATAGGCGTGCACTGGGCATTGAAAATGGAAACGATGATGTCGCTGCATCGACGAATGGAACCCTAACCACAACTTCCAGTGGAAATTACATAATGCAATCCCAAACAGCTGCAGTGAGAACTGACACTTCTCTGATGACTGCCTTTGCCCTGAACCGATCTACGAATGCTTCTGGAGAAATCAGAAGAATGTCTGATCCTTGTGGAACTAGTGGAAGTCGACAATTTGGAGCAAATTATGTTACTCCCAATCAACTGAACCAAGCACTCCAAAGACACCAGCAGCAAAATTCTCTCAACGCCTGTCAGAACGTGACAGCAACACCTCAAACACCTAGTGTCAATAACGCCCAGGTTCCTCCACAAGCTCCTTCGGGACTGGAAGGGTCGATTGGGGACGATTTCCTGATTCCTGATGACATGGCCAATTACCTGTCAGAGGTGAATCAATCTGGAGCAATGCGTTATTCGTTTAATAATGACCCTACAAGGCCTAGTACGTGTCCACCACCAAACATGATGCCCACTACAGTCATGCAGCAACATCAGCAACAAGTTCAGGCTCAACAACAACAGCAATTACCACCTCCTCCGCCGTACAATCAAGTTGTTAACCATCAATCGAGTGGGATGACTAACAGTCTGTCAACGCATCCTCAGCAGCCACTAAGAAGACAAGTTCATCAAATTAACAGCAGCGTTTTTAACAACGGAAACATCCAAAATGCTGTAAATAATCCGTGTTCTCCGGCTGCAGCGTTTGTTCCCACAAGTCCTTACAATCAACCTGTAAATAGTCCTGTGTACACCCAGCAGACTACAGGTGTACCTGGAATGAGTCCTAAAGTTGTTCCACAAGCTAGTCCACTCGTTAACCCAAATTGTTTGAGTCCTGTTGTTCCTGCAACAGGAACCATTCATCCTAGTCCAAACGGTGGCAGTGGTACAACACCAAGACAAGTTCCTTCTAATCAACCAGTTATGTCTCAGCAACAACAACGGAACTCATCTTTCTGCCCAATTGTTCCCCAGCAAAGCAACCAAAGCTATGCTTACAACAACATGTCGGCTGCCTATTCTGGTCCCCAACAGCAGCACCAGCAGCAAAGTTACTCACAACCTCAGCAAAACGGGTATTATTTTGCTGGGCAGAATCAAGTTGCATATCCGGGTTATAATCAACAGGGACAAAATGCACCACCTTCGTACACTCAAACACCTGCAATGGGAGCGTCTCAAAGCGGACAACAAATGTACACCAATGGAACTCCGAACGCGTTCTACAACAACGGCCAAAACCCTTATTACAATCAGTACAACAATGCCGTGTACTACAACAATCTTGGAACCAGTGGAAGTGGAAATTACAACAAGCAACCCATGACTGGTATTGTACAAAACCCACAGCAGTCAGGATACAACTGTATTCCAAATAGCCCTGCTGGGTACAACAACAGCAATATGAGCGCAGCGAATGTTCCATCGGGAAGTGGTGCTCAGAATGGTGGAGGAATGCATGTTCAGCAACAGTCAATGTCACAAAATCCCCATTGGCAGCAGCAACAGCAATCTCAGCAGTATCACCGCTACCATCAGCAGAGTATGGCATTTAATGGCCAGCAGACGGTGGGAGGATTTTACCAGACTAACGTTCAACCTACTGGACAACTACAGCTTCAAACACCTCCTGCACATCAGCAAACAGGAGATTGTAAATCGTCTATGCCTTCAAGAAAAGCAGAACCATCCTTTCCTGGGAACCCCTCGGAGATCCAGTGTAAATCTGTGACAAGTCAAAGTCAACAGAAGAAAGGAAGTTCCGGAACTCCCGTGGTTAGTAAAGCTTTGCCAGGTGGAGGATCTCAGCAGCTACAAGGGAATCAAAGAATGTCTACAGCACAGCCAAACCAGGCGCCAGGGCCAAGTAATGCCAATGGATCTACTACTCCAGGTGGAATGCGTCCCGATGCGTACCAAAGGACTTTGGAATACGTCCAGCAGTGTCAGCAACAGTTATGGGTAAACAGAGACACTTGCCCTCCTCCCGATTTCGTCCAAAAATGTCCAAATGGTAAAAGTGGAGAACACTCGAATCCACTTTCACCCGACAGTACTACTGATCTCGTTCAGCAGCAGCAACGGCAACTGAATAATACTAATGGTACTGTGAAAAATCCCGTCAAACACGGCGAATGTCCGCCATACCCCAACCGAAGCATGAATCCTCCAATGACCAACGGACAAATGATTATGCCGCAGCATTAACCGTACGAAGCCTTCAACTATTCAACTCTTGCCTATTTTGAAACAATTGCTCATCATGTGTGAAGTCCCGAAGATGTAATTTTATCTGCCCATGATCTTGCCTTTGGAGAAACGCGAAGGTCTTCGTATATTGTGATGTAACCTACTATTTATCCTACATAGTATATCGTGGTATTATAGTTTCTAACCATTTGTATGTGAGACTATTACAAGTGTAATTTATTTCCAAGACATGTGTGACTATTAGTATTAGTAGAAGTAGAATTTAGAGTTTTGTAACAGTTACTTATAGTGCTAGCGTGAGGGAGCAATGTAGTTCTCCGTGATCTGTGATTTAGTTGGATACTACCGAGTTAAACTTACTTAAACTAGACCTTCGCAAGACAAGGAATGTATTACAAATTACAATGCAAAGTTAGGTTACATATTTACGACCTATTTGTGCCATTATAACAATATAGGGACATGTGTACTGTCAAAGGGGCAATAATAATCCTACTAATCGAAACAGTTGACTACGATATCATAATGTAAGTTACAAATAGTTGAACTGTTCCATTCAGTGTTTCCGACTACCAGAGACAAACAATCAGAATAGAAACAAAGAACCGTGTTTTAATTAAAGTATTGTGTACACATTCTAGTTTTAATTACTTATAATGTGACAGATCCACAATTGGAATGCTGAAATGAAGAATACGTGCCTCAAAATTGTTTGTAAATAAATCATCGACATCTCAGCTTTTGAGCAAACAAATGACTAACATGGAAAAGTGTATAAATCCAAATGTACGAATATTTTGTGATGCCTATAAATGTTTAATACTTTAATTTGTGACTAATTAATAAGTGAGCATGTTTTAGATGTATGTCAATTCCAAATGTAAGTAAAGTTATATATAAGTACATAAGCATGTCCAATTTAGGTTAAGTTTAGGTGTACCTTGTAAAATGTAGATGACAAAATGTGGTAAACCGTAAATAAAATCTTCGAAACGATGTTTTTAATAATAAAAAAATCTGCGCTTGTTAATTTAGTGAACATACGAATTTTGGTTAGAAAAGAAATGATCTGCATCCCCGTAAAGCGAGGTTTTCAGTGTAGTCATCATGATGCCTTCCATCCGACTGCTTTAAGTCAGTTAATGAATCGGTAAAGTTGAGATTAACATCTGGAGGGGCACTCGTTATTCTCCCCCGGAGAACAGTGGGAAGCATCTTCTTCGTGGCCATCTTAGACAAATGCTCCTTGATCTTGTACATCTTGTGGGAATAAATCTTGCTAATTTTGCTTACACATTCAGGTTGGGCAGTGGGAGGCGAGGTTTTCTTTGCAGAAGTTGAGTTTTTTAAGGAAATCTGTCCACTGTCGCCTTTGGAACTTCTAGATTGAGAGTATTGAGATTGAGACTGCGAAGCCTCAGTGATGTCCGGTGAGGTAGATTCGGCCGTGGTGTCATCGTTGTTATCCTTTTCATCTTCAGATTCGGTTTTCCAGAAATCTTCATCATCATCCGGTTCTATATTCAAAGGCGGCCTGGGACCTGCAGAGTTTTCTGAGAAAGAACCAGCAGAGCTTATTGTGCTTACTTTCTCCACTTTCTTCTCATCTCTCGCTCCAGATCTACTTCGTCGAATTTCTCTTATTTTTCCATGTAATGTCATATCGAATTCCTCGTCTGTCATGTCCTCCACAACTACATTTCGAGGAGGAAAATTTTTATTGCCACCACAGTTACTTTCTTCGACTGGTCCGTTTGGTAAAACTTCGTTGGGTGAGGCCAAGACTTGGTTAAGCATTCCTCGGATTTTTTTCTTGACT
>JAQGAB010001252.1:0-17728 GCA_034696565.1 Isotomurus graminis
ATTGGGCAGTTCAATACTTTGGCTAAATCGCTTTGGTGAATCTCGTCGTGTGGTTTGATATCCTCGAGCCTAAAATTCAACAATTCAAGTTTTCTTAATCTGATTTTGTTTGACTTGAACTTGAGTCGACAGAACAAAGTAATAAAATGCACCGTTAATTTGTTCTTGTGCAGTTGAAATGAGATTTCATTGTCCCGAAAATCTTCCACGTGAATAACCCACCGTCTCGTGGCTCCAGGAGATCTACACACACAATTTATTTGTTACAAAGAACATGTGACCGGAAGTCTTGTAAGTACTTGAAGAAATACCCCAAGTCTCGAGTGGTCTCAAAGGAATTGGCTTCCGGTGGGGGTCTGAATTTATTAGGAATGAACATGTTTCCTTGAGTCACAGCCAATTGAAAGTGATGCGTCGATCCTCCCCAACTTCTGGAGCTGGGAATCGCTGTAGTTGGAATTTTGAGAGCGACTAACGAAGGCTTCTTTCCATCAGTCTTTTTGGAAGTCACAAGAGTGGACGGAGCCACAGAAGGCGTGAATCCTTCTGCCAACCTCTCCAGTTCGGAAATGGAAAAGTTGCTGGACATGTAAAAAGCCACTTTTGAACTCTCCAGTGACCTCGTCGTCATCAGTGCTCCTAGTGATATGCACAGAGAATTTTGATCTATCCTATGAGTTCAAAGAGGTTTCTTTTCACTCATGCTCTCTGACAAAATCATTTATTTCTGGACCCTAATTATGCCATAATCAAAAGTTTGCAAGTTTATTCGCTGCATGACAACATAACCACAGGGAAATTGAGAGCTTTGAAGATCCACACTGTTCCACACGTCCACACTGTCCAAGTGGCTCTGACTCGGCCTATCCTTAATCCATGCGTACTTGTAATTGCGGATTAGGGAGACTCCATAGATAAGTTTAGTAGACGGTACGTTTAGTGCACATTCCCTGTACATTCGAAGTTGGGATTTTATCTTAATTGATTTGGTTAGTTTCATCATAAGCATTTTTGAAGCATCCAGACATTCCAGGCGCAAAGACGAAATAGAAAAAGGGACGTTTGAAGTTGAGCATTTGGGGTTTCTGCTGCATTGAGATTTTCAAGTCTGTGTGCCCCTTGAACTGATCTCGTGTATTCTCCCACCACCGTCCAACTTGTTTGTTAGTAAACATTATGCATACACGCTCAAGCTTATTATAGTACGGAAGGCGACGTGTTTTACTGAATTACTGAATTCCGATACTTCAAATCTTGGAACTTGAAAGACAACAGAATGTAGCCGAATCAACTCCCCAAACTCTCTGAAGCAAAATCCTATCTGAATGTCGCAAGTACAAAATATTTTCAGTTTCACACTTCTGAAGTAGACGCATGAATAATTGATTCATTTACTCTTTCGTTTTCCAGTTGACGTCGCTGGTTACTGCACTTCCGAAAGTCTGA
The DNA here is from genome assembly GCA_034696565.1 of Isotomurus graminis. Classification (NCBI taxonomy): domain Eukaryota; kingdom Metazoa; phylum Arthropoda; class Collembola; order Entomobryomorpha; family Isotomidae; genus Isotomurus; species Isotomurus graminis. The sequence continues at coordinate 1,447 of JAQGAB010001252.1, forward strand.
ACTAATTGCTTAATTTTTCTCTAACGTAAATCTCTAATTACACAACCATGCAATCTCATCCAGGAGGAAGCTGCCAGCAGGAAAATCATGGACGCGAAATTCTAAGCCTTAAAAAGAGGTAAGCATATCAGGAGAAACAAATAGTATTTCTGAACAATCTAAACTACTTAATGAATTTGTTTACTCAGGACAATCGCAATTCTGGTGGAAAACTACCACAAAATCTTTACTCACCGCGAAGACCTTCTCGACTGCATTCCAAAGCCGTTGCGGAAGGAAATCTTTACTCGTCTAGTAAATCGCGGAATCCTCGTGAACGAACTATTCGCCCGAGTTGTGGACAAGAATGAGAATTCCATCGACCTCAAATCCGTCGTGGGTCTCAACGACGACAGCTGTCGAATCCTCAGCCATTGCAAGAAAGCCAACACACTCTTTCTCACCGACGTGGGGGCGAGTTCAGAAGGTATTGGAGAAAAGTTGCACAATCATTACGATAACAATAGTGGCCACACTGGCCAACCTAATCCCAAACAGAAACAACGCACTGTCGTAGTTATGAATGGATACATTGGATCCGTCCTGTGAAGTACAGTTAATCATTTAACACGTAACTTGTAATGTTTAAATTATAGTTATGGTCCAAATGTTTTCTCAAATGAATTGGCTGAAAACATTAGAAATCACGAGGACAATGAATTTCAATGATTCCGTGCTGAACGCTGTAGCATTTAATTGTCCTTGTGTTAAAGTCCTCAATGTCAGCAGAACTGGAATTACTGACGAAGGAGTGCAAAGCTTGGCTGATAATTCCTTAAGTTTAGTAGCGTTAGACGTAAGCTATACTCAAGTAAGGAACATTGTTAAAATTAAGTCTGTAGCATATCAACTGAAGTCGCTATATATTAAGGTCAATCATTCTGTGCCGTAGGTTACGTTCGCCGGAGTTGAGAGTTTGATACGCAGCTCAAGTGGAAAGACTTTGAAAGAGTTTAAATGTAGAAAGTCACGAATTTGCGGTAGAGAAGAAATTCTTTCGTCCATTCTGGGATTCCCGAAGTTGGAAGACTACAGTTTTACTTTCAATTCTACTGGTAAATTATTCAGTCTTTAGCAATCAATCAAACCTCACTTCAATTTACCTGACAGTGCCCCTCATTCCCTACCTGCGTTTTGTGTATTTTAGAGGAAGCTGACTGGGTGTTGCAAAGAGTGACTACTCGTCTGAAAAACTTTGCCTTCAACATTCCTATGTAGATATCTTCAGATTAAGTACTGCTCCACAAAAAACTGTTTAGTGGCTAACTAACTCACTACCAAATATCATTTATAATTATTTTAATGTTCCTCAGTTCTTTATTCGTCTAGATAAAAGTTAAAATATTTTAAAGCTTATTCAATTTCAGCCCACAAATACGAATACTGGTACGACTGCTTAATTAGTTTCGGATGAATACAGTTCAATGAATTAATTCGTTTATTAATAATCCAAGTGTTGATTGATACTAATTAAAATGCCTGTGTACCTTCAAAGATGGAATAAATCTTCCCAACTTGTAATAAACAGTTTCGAATGACTTGGAGTAAAGGCCACAAAATATTTGGAGAGTGATAGTAAGTGTGGAAGTGTGAACGCAGCGAGGAATTCTTTCGCCCATTCTGGGATTCGCTATTAAGATGAATGATAATAATTTGCTGAATGATTCGTAGTCTATGTGGTTGCCAAAAGTTCAACTGCTTACAAAGTGGCACGAAATGCAGTGTTATCATTTGTAAATTTTTGCAGCGGAACACTAATATGCATTTTATCACTTTATCACCAGAAAAGACTGGAAGACAACTTGCATACTGCATTGCATTCAAAGATAGATCCAGACCAGATCCTGGGTTAGGTTAGGTGATTGATTGCATATTGCATTCCTCAAACACCACCAGACCACCACCACCTCATTCTTCATGTACACTATTGTACACTTCTGTGCTGTTCTTCTCGAACGTTTGTCATTGATCATTCTCTCACCATCATCCTCCTCGCCTTCTTTCCGCCTTCGTTATCGTCAGCCAGCAGGGTCACCTGAGTCACCTCACCACACGACCTTCTCCTCAAAATCAAAATGTAAGGGTCAAGTGAGACTCCAGAAGGGGACAACCTTGCTGAAGGGGGTGTTCATATTATTGTTGTGCCATTTGCACTTGCAGGAACAGTAGGAGTGGTGGTCAGTGTAACAGGGAACAGGTTGCCAGAGCCGCAGAGCAGCGCGCCAGGGTCGCCGAGCAGGTCGCCAGGGCCAAGGCCGCAGAGCTGCGCGAGAAGGCCAGGGCAGCAGAGGAGCGCGAAAGGGCCATGGCCGCAGAGCAGCGTGCAAGGGTCGCCGAGCAGGTTGCCAGGGCCAGGGCACGTGCCGCCGAACAGGCTGCCAGGAACAGGGAACGTGCCGCCGAACAAGCTGCCAGGGCCGCAGAGCAACGCGCTAGGGCCGCAGAGCAGCGCACCAGGGCCACGGAAAGACAAGCCCTGTTTACAAAATGTTTTAATCTGTCTCCCGATTAACTTCCAAAAATCGGTGTCATCATAATCTGTTTAATGCATATTTAAAAAATTCACGTATAAAAATAAAAGTGTAAAAATTGGTAAATAAATACGCAAGACTCCTATTTAATGTTCCTGAGGTCCCAAGAGGAGCTGATGTTGGAGAGGTAAAGTTCCTCCTTAGTATTATTCTTCCTTAGGAGTTAGGAGTAGACAAGTAGTTCATCTTGAGGGACCCCTGCAAAAAGTAGCAGTAATCGAAAGATCACCTCATCCGTGATAGATGAACTTGTGAATATAAAAGTTTTGTGTGTATCGTGTTCAGAGGTGTGGTGGCATCAAGGATTTTTCTTCCGTCCCCGAACAGTGGCTTTTTGGATTCCTCGAGGGCTCTGAAGAACTGCTGGAACTTTTTCTTGATTTGTCCGGAACCCATTTGAAACAACCTCTGAACTTCAGAGGAAACAACCCAACCCGAATATCACGAACGACCCCATAATTGCTTATTAGTTTGGGATGAATACGGTTTAATAAATTCCTTCGCTTATTAATAATCCAGGTCTGTCGCTGGTGTACATTATGCTTCGAATGACTTTGTGTAAAGGTCACAAAAGATTTGGAGACCACCGCAGTGATGATAAGTATGGAAGAGTCGCATGGGGAAGGGCGAAGGGAGAGACAAAGAGGAGAGGAGGCCACCTATTGAGACTAATTTGAAGTTCCCTCCTTCCTCAACCGCCTTAGTTTGAATTCCTGACTGCATGCCACACACACACACCACACGGTACGCACGATTCCCATTTTCCTTGTGGTGGAAGACTGTACATCAACTTATCTGAGGCTCGTCCACTTTAAACAACATGTCTAAAAGAGGTAACCTTCGATTTCAAACGCTAGTCTTGTTGTACCCTTCGAGGGGTCGTGGGTACTGAAAACTAACTGTGGTTTTGTGTTTTGATGTGCTACAGGACGTGGAGGAACAGCGGGAGCCAAGTTCCGCATCTCCCTCGGTCTCCCTGTCGGTGCTGTGATGAACTGCGCCGATAACACCGGTGAGTCTTTCGAAACTTTGTTAAGACTACTTAATACTTATTTGTAGATTGGACAGATTACTAATGGTCGATTGATTTGTAGGGGGAAAGAACCTGTTCGTCATTGCCGTTCAGGGAATCCGAGGTAGACTGAACCGTCTGCCGGCGGCTGCTTCCGGAGACATGTTTGTCGCTACCGTGAAGAAGGGAAAGCCTGAGTTGAGGAAAAAGGTCATGCCCGCAGTTGTCATCAGGCAAAGGAAGCCTTTCAGGAGGAAGGATGGCGTGTTCATTTACTTTGAAGACAACGCTGGGGTCATCGTGAACAACAAAGTATGTTGAACTTTACAAGACTTCTTACAGTATTTGAAGATTTGAACCACTTGTGGATTAATAGTGCGATTTAAACAAGTCTAATCGATTGATTTTGTGTTTATAGGGGGAAATGAAAGGATCAGCTATTACTGGACCAGTAGCGAAGGAGTGTGCCGACTTGTGGCCCAGGATCGCCTCCAACGCCAGTTCCATTGCGTAAAAGATCAGTACGCGTTAAGAACTAAGTTTAGCTGATAATAACGTACCCTTTTGTCACTTGATGGAAATAAAGCGTTGACATGTCTTTAATTTGAGATGTCCTTTATTCTTGCGTAATGTAGCTGTGGCAGACATTTGACATACCAAACTATTTCAAACATTTTAATGGACATTTGCTCAACGGTTCTAAAAAACTATCCTTGAATAGACCCGAATCAACAGATTGGATTTACCCAACCATTGTTTTTGAAGTTGGTAGATAAGGCCACAGACAAACATTCATTGAGCCGTGTTGTCCTGAAACACACACCAAGGCATTGCATGAGCATTTAATCATCGACAAATATTCCTGTACGGTGTTTAAACTTTAAACTTAAACCACATCATAGACTAGAATACACATACATGTTTAGACATTCGCATTCGCAGCTTACTTTAAAATAAATCGTTGTTTAAAATCCTTACCATACAGTAAAGTATTGGTCTTTTAACTAAATAACACCTGTAACAAGCTTGAATTACAAGCCTTGTGACCTACTTTTACAGGAAATGAATGAATGAATCGGATTGAAAAATCGGAATATGTCTCCTGTTGCATTTCTTTGGCATAGGAGGTCGAGTGTCTCAGAGAAGCCGAGGCGGATTTTATTGCGGGCTGAAGTGAGCAAGTGAGCTGTCACAACCAATTCACACAAACACACGTAAGCCAGTCGGTTCTCCGGGTCCAACACCAAAGCAGCCCATCAATTCTCGGGCAGCTGGACTGAAATTCGTACATCATCATCACAACCACCGGACACCCCTACATTATTACGTAAACCCCTCACGTCTCTGGCTATATCTTCAAAATCTCATTGTCATTTGTCTTTTCTAGTAAAAACGCTGCTGCTGTACTACTAAACGATGGAAAGCCCGAGTTCAAGAAGTCCAAAGAAAACTCCTTCCTGGAGTTCCAGCTCGACATCCTCCAACTCCACTTCCTTCGATGACGATGAAACACAACACGAGAGAATTATCCGTAAGCTTTATCTTCTTAAACATGTCATAATGTCTCTCATATTGTTGGGCAGTGTTATTAATTGCTTGAAAATTGCTATATATCTGCTTTACAGAATCGCTGACCTCGAAGTACACGGAATGCGAAGGACAGGACCTCCTGGAAAAGACTTTGGAACATCTCAGGGAAAACATCAAGGCTGGAATTTGTCTGATTTGTATTGAAGATGTGGAGCGGAATGACCCTGTAATTCAATTAATTAATTGAAAGATGACAGATTTGGGAGAATTGTTACTGAAGGGAATTGTGCTTTGTTGACAGGTGTGGTCGTGTCGAAATTGCTACTGTACGATGCACTTGGTTTGTATTCAGCGATGGGCAAAGGATAGCATTGCTAATGTTAAGGAAAAGGCTGCGGAAAAAGGATTCAATCTGCCCATCATTTACTGCTGGTGAGAAAAATATGAGTGTATGAGTTAAATGAAGATGGGATTTAGTTCTAAAGTGTCATTTGAATGTTTCTTGTAGTCCCAAGTGTCGAGGTGAATATGGAGAACAGGAGTATCCTGACAGGTACCGTTGCTTCTGTGGGAAAGTTGTGAATCCTCGACCTGATCCGTGGAGTGCTCCTCATTCCTGCGGAGAAACTTGTGGTAAAGCTTTGCAACCTGAGTGTGGACATCATTGCCTTCTTCTTTGCCATTCTGGTGAGTAGAGCTAACTGGAATGCGGCATTAAAGACATTTGGATACAGATTAGCTAATTATTTTGTTATGGATGCTTAGGTCCCTGTCCTCCTTGTCCTAAGCAAGTAATCAGTGCTTGTCATTGCGGTCAGTCTTCTCCAAAAACCCTGCGATGTTTCTCTAAATCTTGGTCATGTGGAAAAGCCTGCTCCAAAGAACTTCCCTGTACAATCCACAAGTGTCCTGAAGTTTGCCACACAGGAGAATGCGCACCGTGTCAAGTCCCTACAACCTTGACGTGCAAATGTTCATCTCCTAGTCCAATCATCATTCCTTGTTCACGCCTATCCGCCGTTGATGAATTTGGAGACCCAGTGTGCATAGTTTCGTGTGGCAATGAATGCAGGAAACTTTTGGACTGTGGCATTCACAAATGCAACAGAACGTGTCACGAAGATCCATGTGGGACGTGTGAAAGAGCTTGTCCCTGTGGAAAAGCAAGAGCTCCATGTGCTGGAGAATACGGAGAAGGCATTGGGAAACCATGTGGAGATACGTGTGAGAAGGTACTGGACTGCGGCCAACATTTGTGTGCTCAGAAATGTCACTCTGGAAGTTGTGGATCTTGCTTGCAATATGTGATAAAGAAATGCAAATGTGAACAGTATGAAAAGGAGATCCTTTGCTCGAAAGAATTCGTTTGCACAACAAAATGTAAAAAGCTGAGGGATTGCAAGATTCATCCGTGCAACAAGAAGTGCTGTGCTGGGGATTGTCCTCCATGTCGTAATATTTGTGGAAAAACCTTATCCTGTAAAAATCACAAGTGCGAATCAATCTGTCATTCTGGGCCGTGTTATCCGTGTCCTGTAACTGCACAAGCCAAGTGTAGATGCGGTCATACAATTCGACAAGTTCCATGTGGATCAGAAAGAAAATGCAAGCCTCCTGAATGTTACCAGCCATGTACCCGTCCTAGCAAATGTGATCATCCGAAAATTCAAAATCACAGGTGTCATTTTGGTGATTGTCCTAAATGCAGAATTCCTTGTGGAAAGGCACTCAGCTGTACCCACGTTTGTCCTGCTATATGTCACACATCCAAATCCAAGCAAGAAAAGAGCAAACCATGTCCTAAATGTGTTCAACTGGTACCAACTAAATGCAAGTTGCACGTAGCAGTCAAAGTAAAATGTCACACTGTTGACCAGAGGTGCACGGAGCTGTGCGGAAAAGCTTTAAGTTGCAACGAGCACTATTGCACAAAACCTTGTCATGAAGATCTTACGGATTGTGGAGAATGCACAGAAAGATGTGGAAAACCGAGACCTTCCAACTGCCAACATCAATGCGACCTTGGATGCCACCAAGGACCATGTCCTCCTTGTAGTCTAGTAGCGAAAGTGATGTGTCACTGTGATACAGAAGAAATGTTTATCAACTGCTGTAAGCAAGTTAGATTATCGGATGCTGAAAAGTCTTGCAAGAACCAATGTCCAAAGAAGCTCTCTTGTGGCCACCGTTGCTTATCCTTATGTCATCCTGGAGAATGTCCTGAACTTGAAAAATGCAGAAGAAAAGTAAAAATGACTTGTAAATGTAAGCATTTGAAAAAGGACATTGAATGCTTCCACATCGGTGAAACGAAAGTGTTGGAATGCACCCCAGGAATTTGTAATGTTCCCAAAACACCAAAGGAAACTCCAAGTGGAGGTGGACAGAAAAAACGAAACAGAAAGAAGAAGACTTCCGAAAGCGAATCTCTAAAAGATAGAGCGAATGAAACGGATAGTTCTACCAAAGATGATAGCTTAGCAAGCACTGCAGATGGAAAGTCAAGTATCTTCAGTTCTAATCTCAAAGCTATAGGAATCATTGCGATATCCGCGTTCATCACAGCTTCTGCTTTACGATTATACTCTGAATATTTTGGCAGCTCAAACTGAAGTGCTTAAAATGCATCATCATATGTGTCTATTTAAAAATATTTATTTATCTTAAATGAAGCTATTCTCACGATTTTTGTTGTACCAGATTATCGTAATTACAAGAACGACACGCACAAAATTGTGATTGAAAGAGAGCTCGCAGAAATATCTTGATAAGTTTTATGTTAACCTACCTATCATTGTCAGTTATATTGCTTTATGACATTTGCGAATTAAAAATTGTTCGTAAAAAGCAAATTACTTTCCATATTCATTGCAAAAAAATCAAACAAGCTGAATTGATCATTGATTCTCTATTCCGCTTCTGTGCTATGCGCTGACATTTTATTATCACCTTTCGATTTCATTGCACCCCAAAACCACTTTCGATTAACTTCTGATAAAAATGTGGTTCATACCTAATTGCCTAGGCCAACTTTGATGGGAGACAAAGACAAGTGTACAGAAACTCTCACTATCGCCCACCACCAATTTACCAAGGGTTTCCTTAACTAGTCATGCAGCTCATATATGTACATTGGGTCATCGTACAACCTTGCGCTCATATGGTAGTTAAGTTAGTTTTTGAATTTTATTTAAGTCAATGAGATGAGTATTAGAGAGTGAAAGTCACAACAAAGCAGAGCCTAACTAAACCATATTCCTCGAACTCATTGAACGAATAGCCTTTACTCATCTTAATCTCGTCTCGCTTTAATGAACCTGAAACATTTGTATATGTATTATTGAATCTAGGTGGTTTAATATATGCGGCGAGTATTACTACTCTTGTGGTACGAGTTTGAAGACATTAAGCGTCTGCTGTATAAGAATGTCCCTGTGAAATGATGACAAGTAGAGTATGCCTAATACAGGTTTTACTTTCATTAGACTTCTAGTATTTTTTTCCTTTGGCATTGCATGACCTGATTTTTACTATAATGTACTACCACGCCAAACTTCTAAGACCCTCTGCATCGGTATGTCTTCAGTTTCCTTCCTGACTTGATCGAAGAGGAGTGTCATTCAGTCAGTTAAGAATTTTTGTCACGATTCGTCTCCAGCAAAATGGGTACGAAACTCCTTCTGCCCGTCGCAGCGGGGATATTTGTTGTCCTCGGTTATTCAGACTTAGGCACTGCTAAGCCTTACTCAACAATCGGAGTTGGAAACGGGTACAAGATCGGTAAGATGTTTATTAATAGAACAAGTTAGTATATTGCATACATTAATAAAAATGCATTTAATTAATTCCAGAGCCAAGGAGTCCACAGTTCTCATTACCTTTTGGCATCAAGTTCGTAACAAGAAATGCAAATCGTCGACCTACGCTTCCAAACCCTATGCAATCTGCTTCCAGTACCTTGAAACCTCGATTCTACATCCTCAGAAAGAAGCCTACCAAGCAACAGCAGCCCATTCGACAACAACAACCCGTTCGCCAAGAACCTAAGGTCACTTACACCTACTATCGAACAGGAGCTGGAGATATAAACACTTTTGACGATTACTCTCCATCGTTCATTCCCGAAACTCATGACATTCGAAGAATAGATGCCCCTTCAACCCTTGAACAACAACAGCCCCAACCAGAAGCCTCAGAATGGATTTCCTTGGACGAAGTTGCAAATGCATTTAGCATGTCTCCTGAGAAGTTAGATAACACTCCAATTTACACTGACACGCCCAGCAATTCAGACACTTTCCAAAGCAACATTCCCCTCCCCCACAATCCCTTCTTATCCCTTGAAGCTTCCAGGAGATCTAACCTAGAATCTACTTCATATACTGACGATAGTCTCGCGATACCCCAAATTGACCTGACCCAGCAGCAGTCAACTTTCCCTGCGGAGCCCAACCCTGACCCTGAGCAAAGTCTCCAGAAGGTCTTGAACAAGTACCTACGAGACCTTTACAAGTCTAAAGGTTCAGAAGACGCTCCCCCGACTGCCAGCGAATTGTTGTACACTCCTGAAGAAACATCCTCATCACGTTTGGACAACTTCCGGTACTTCCATGTCCCCTCTCCCCAAATCCAAACAAGTAGTCCTGCTGCATCACAAGACATTCCACAAACCTCTTCCTCAACTCACTACACCAAACCTGGATCTTCCACAAGTTTCATTCCAATCTCCGTAGAAAATTCTGCCACAGCTCCAGAGCCCCATGAAAAAGTCCAAGCTCATGTTGTCCAACAAGCTCAATCTCGGGAGTCAACTGGACACACTGACTATCCTCAAACTATTCGAGACCCTTACCAAACTAAAATAAAACGACTCCAGCACTTAAGCGAAGTTTTTCCACCTCAAGGATCCTACACTCCTTATGGAGAACAAACAATAGTTATGCTAAAATACCCAGGCCTTCCTAAGGATGAGAAATCCCCCAGTTTCGAAATCGACTTAACAGCTAGGTGGAAAAACATGTGGAAACCAACGTCTCCTGCAGATGCTGCTCCAGGTCCAGCAGATTTCGGAGTGATAATCTCCCAAAATCACATTTTGCAACCGGATCCACTTGCCCAGTTGAAAAGTAACAGTGAGCGGTCTGATAGTAACCCTGAGCTAAACACTATTCCTGGAAGTGACCTAGTCCCTCAACTAGCTAAAGCCTTAGCAGAAAGAAATCGCATTATAAACACATACTCATCTTCTCCGTCCTCTTCGGGAAAGAATATTGAAACTAAACCTCCATTCGTGCTCATTCATTTAGAATCATTCACCAAGAAAGCCAACAGGAGTTCCTCATCATTTGGATTCGACGATGTCGTAGAAAAGAATTACGCCAATGGAACAATCATCTACCCTACCAAGAACAACCCGTCAATTCTCGCCAGTACCAAGTTTGAGTTTGAGAATCTTGAAGATGTTGAAAACATATTTGGCAGACCTTTAGAAGGTTACCACAACGGAGCTATGAAACCCATTCTTCCTCTTGGACTTGCAGATATCCGAAGCTACTTGAAACTCATGTTTGAAGTTCACACAGATATTCATGAAGGTGGAAAAAACAAACTGGACGAACTTCGAAAACTCTCTATCAGTTCACCACGAACTTCATTCCCAAATTCAAGAGAAATGGAAGACTGGGAAATACAACAAAGCCGAGGAATGCTAAATGATAATTGGTTGCACACAAGTTCCATAGGATTGCGATCTCTCAGCGGAGATCATTCCTCACCTCAAATCCCATCTCCTCCAATTGTTACATACGGAAATGCCAACTCTCTCTTTTAATTAGGAAAAATCCGTTATATTCTTCTTATTACTGGCGATACAAAATGCGACTGATTTTTATTGTTAATATTGTAATGTATGATTCATGTGATGAAATTATTTATTAACAGTTAAAGTATACACACACAGCGAGCTTCTGATTTTTTAATTGTATTATTGCTGCAACAAGTAGGGTAAATAAAAATATAAAAAATCACTTAATAATCAACGTATACTCATTACTCACTGAACTTCTTCACTTTCCCTTGTGAATTTTCTCAATACAGTCAGTTGCACCATTGCACGCAAGGAATCATTAACATTTCTCTTCGGATGGGAAGGTGCTGTACATGGTTAAGGTTAAGTGTCTATAGTAAATGGGATTTTAATTACCTACTTAACGGAACGATAAATCGTGAAGATTAATTACGTATTTGTATTTCAAACCAATAAAATAAAAAGTTAGATCCTCTTCACTTCATATTCAGTTCACTTTAATGTACTTTGTTTACCATCTAATTTTATTTATGTATGTAAAAATTGTACAAAATGTTGAATGTAAAGTATAATTTCCAATTAGGAGTTTGTGAACCGAAGAAGGTCTTAAATGGTTAGTTAAGCTAAGCCAAAGTCATTAAAGATAAAAGACATTTCTGGCCTTTCGCTATCACGGAGGAGCTTTCCCATCATATGCGACTTAACGACTCGAAACTAACTTTTGGATCATCATCAGATACAAATGTCAATTTTGATTATTAGAATCAGCCAACAACCGTTTCTCTGCTTCTCTACCCATCTTGCCATATTTGTGCCGAAATGCGTGAAAAATAGAAATTAGAAAAGATAATTACAAAAACAATTTTTTATATAATTGGTTTTATAGAATGATATGACATATGGCTTTGTGGTGAACTTCCTTGTCACGTCATGCATAACACACTGCGCACAAAACATCATCAAACTGCTGCTGCTGCTGTATGAATCAAACATTTAATTTAATGTTCACAAAAATCTGTAGTGATTATTGTTAACAGTCCTTATGCTCCCTAATCGTGATATGAATTGAAGCAACTATGTTACAGATTTCCCATTACAACACACAATTGTTTGAATCAAAACAAAACTAAAGCAAAAGTTAGAATGCATAATAAGAGAACCCTCACGAAACATTTTTGAAATGCATACCTAATGACAGTAATTTCTACCATTCTACTAAAAATCGCTGCATGTATTAATCATAACTTGATTCGCACAAATATTATTAAGGCTGATGAACTTTGATCAAATCTTCTAGCGATCTGTAGTGACTCCTGACCAAATTCTAGAGTTGTGTGGGTTCTTAATTATAAAATGCATTCCCCAAAGAAGTTCATTATCGAAGTTTTGTGAGAGAAATCTAGAATTTTGAATTTCATTCTTTTTTGGTCAATTCAAGATTTGTATGAATATTAAAATAACCGGAAATGCTTATTTTAGATTGCATCCAAGGCAAATATATAGTTTCAATTTTGCAACTTTATACAACATGTCCTCCACTTGACAGTAATAAAAATGACAATTAAGTAAAATTTCAAGTTCTCAATAATCGTATAGGCATCAAATGAAACTTTTCTTTAGCTAGTTCAATTCCAAACTCAAAGTACACTCATTTGCATTGTGGTGGTAGAGCTAGAAGAAATCTAATTAGCTAGTTACAACAAGTAACGAATAGAACAAATTAAAAGCACCCTGGCTAGCAAATTGACTTGAACTATAAAAAAGCCTCACTACTCACTATCTTTCTTTGAATCTTTATTTAAATAAAAGTAAAAGTGTATTAGATTCCCTTTAATCAAAAAATATCCTAACGATTTTTGGCAAATTCGCAGTCTAGAAAATAACTATTTTTACTTCCCATTTCTATACATTCTGCACTAACGCACACACACACACACCTACGTCAGAATTGACCTGTCGGTAGTAAAAATCTGTTTTTATTGATACAACTCGCACCTTTTATGATTCCTCTAGTATCAAATATCATGTTGAGATACTAGAATCTAGCTTTCAGTTGATCTTTTATGTAGTTCCTAGTAGAATGTTTTCTAAACTCCCTATGCACCATTTATGTTGTTCCTTCATTCAATCAGGAGATTCATGATTTCTTCTCGTGCTCACCTATTAGGCAATAAAGATTAGACAGACGATGAGCGTGGACCACGAGGACCTGTAGTGTAGTACACTTAACTAGTTTTTGCTCCCTGAGAATTATAAGATTGCGAGAAATTGGGGAAGCTATCATCTCCATCATTATTATGTTTACAATAAAATGTTACATGTCCCTTGAACAATTTTCTATCTCAAAGTGCACGGTCAATGGTAATACAATCTGCGTAGTGGGAGAGAATTGCATGGTCATGGTTCAGTTTGTATCATAAGTGAAATTCATCTACGTGCTTTACTTGTTCAATGTTGTGGTGAGCATGTAATTATTATGTGATTTTTGGGCAGAAGGTAATGCACATATGCTACACATTTACACATTTATGCATCCCCAAACAAAGTACCTCATCTAATTTCACAGGAATTTGTTAGGATTCCTACTTATCATTGTTACGCGTTTGACTTCTGTTTTACAAGGTAGATGAATATGGAAGAAACTTTTTTATTCCACTTACACTCTTAGAATTTCTTACTTTTCATTTAGTTTGCTCAAAGTGTCTGTAAAGGGAGGAAGTTCACAGGAATATTTATTTATTCCTTCCGCTGACTTGTGGTGGATTGCACCTTATTTGTTTCTGAAGGAGACTTAATTGAAACAACTTCAGAATGAAACGGGTTTCGATTTATCTCCAAACCTTAGCGGTGGTTGCAGTGATTGGGTGTGCCCATGGTCAGTATGTTCGGAAGTTTGTTCCCCGAGGACCTGCTCCACGTCCAATTCCAACCAACTACCCTGTACCTCCTGTTCCCAAGAATATTCAACCATCTTTTGGACCCGTGCCTATCGGTAAGAGTAAAAAGTGTTATACTGTTAAGCAGTATATATATATTACTTAATTCGTAATGGATTCCTTCTTTTAACTTAATGATCAGACCTGTACGGTTTCGTATCATCAGTATTTGTCAACTTCCTTTACTTGCAACTGTTTTATATGCCACAGCTTTGTAACATACATAATATGGTAAAGTGCAGTACTAAGAATTATCTGATTACCGGTTGGTTTGTCAGTTGATCACCGGCAAGTAATTGAGACAACAACTCTCCCATGAGCTACAAGTATTTCCTTTCAGGAAATATACAATTTGCTTAAGCATTGCAAAGTAACTAACTATTTCTATTGAATTCACTTTCTAGTGTATGGTCAAGCCCCACGAATTCCTTTTGATGATTCTCAGCCTCAACCTAAGCAATTACCATCCCAGCCACAACAGTATTTTCCACAAGAGCAGTCGCAGCAACAATTACTTTCAACAGTTAATCAGCCTCAGTCTCAAGTGGAGATGCTTCAACCTCAATCATCGATGCTTATCCCTAGATTAGGTAGAGCTAGCCGAGCCATGTCTTTACAGCGAGGTGATGATGAGGATGTTGAATACGCCGAGGAAGATCTTTCACACGCTCCCAGCAAGAAGAAGAAGAAGAACAATAAGAAAAAGGGTGGAGACTCCTTCCCCCGAAGGATTATTAAGAAGACCACCTCTGCCATTCGAAACACTGCTGGAGCAGTTTTCGGAGCTCCTAAATACATCTACACACGATACAAGGATACCTTGCTTGGAGGAAAAAAGAAAAGCCAAAAGAAGAAGTCCAAGGGGAAAGTTAAGTACCAAGAAGAAGAAGATGACAAACACGGATGGGGATGGGAAAGCCAAAATGACGGATACAGTAATGGACCAGAGGCTGTAATTGATCACCATTACCCGCAAGACAATCAAGGATGGGGATGGAACGCTAGAGCGTCTGAAACTGAAGCTGATGAGTACGCAAGGAAGTCCGGGGGAAGAAATGGGAACAGTAATAACAACAACGATTACAATGAGTACAACTATAAGAAATATTTGTACACACAGCCTTCCCAGTTGGCAACAAATGATTTAGAAGACCAGGGACGTGGAAATATGGAAGCTAAGGCAAATAAGCCTGGAAGGTTGGCTTCCTTGAAGGCTTGGTTCACTCAAGGTTGATCTTGAGAAGGAGTGATACATACTAAATATTCTTCGGTTTGTCTGTAATGCAAGTATTTAAATGTCAAGGAGAGTCAGTTGTCAGTAGAAAATCTAAGAGCTTTAAACTTTAAGGTGCAATTTCAACTCATATGTACTTACATAAAGCTTTCCAATCTACCATATTTAAGTAATGATTGTCGCTAGATATGAAATAAAATAGTATTTAATTGTTGTATCTTTAAACTGGTCCTAACATTTCCTTTTACTGAACATCACGGGACGCTTGTGACGGAACAAATTACAGATTCTGTACACGGCAAACACCATGTAATTTTGGTGTGTCATATATATTTCAATGAACTTTGAAAGTCTTGATCTAGAGTGGTTTTTTATAAAGGTAGTTTCATGTGTCGCAAACTACAATGCAGAGGGACAAGTGGAGCAAGATTGGAATCAATTGTGTCTGAAGATCAATCAAGTTTGTAGTGAAATGCCACATATAAATCATTCATTAGATTCATTGTTTTATAATTCAAATCACACACCCTTTGTCTGCGAAACTTATAGAAAGGGAAAGGATGCCAAAGGGCTCTCTGCTAAGATAAAGATATTTAAAGCTGGTGAAATATATATAGATCTACCCTAACCTTATTACTACCACTATCAATTGATTTCACACTGACAAGGTGCCAATATTCAATACATATGCTGCGAAAACCTTTTAATACTCTTTATTCATGTTAAATACATCACATGTGCAGATCTAGTTTATCCGGTAGTTTCACAAACGACTAATAGACTATAAAAGACAAGTATGAAGTCACGAAACAAAGCGAAAGCGAAGAATCTCTCAAGATTTAGTTGTTTACAAGGATATTCTAAATATTAACGGAGAAAAATGTTTTCCTGTCAGAAAGATGCTTTCTTGAATTACTTATGCAGTTTGTTCAACTTTTGAAAGAGCGGAATAAAAGACATTTTGCAAAGGATCTTTTAAAATGCTCTAGCGAATTCACAGTTCTACTATTATAGTATTCCTGAAGTTATTAGCAAAAATACTTTCTGTTACAAAAACCAGTACTGTTGTATAAAAATGTTTATTCTAGATCACCAATTTTGATTCATATTCACATGCATAGACATACTCACGGGCTCTTCTTAGGGTCAATTCCATTCCCATATGGCTCGCGTGCAGTATTTTCATGGTCTCCT
>JAQGAB010001253.1:0-17723 GCA_034696565.1 Isotomurus graminis
ATTTGAAATGATCGTGTTGGATTATGTGTTGTGCAGTGGAGTAGGTTGCTTGAGTAGACTGGTGTGGACGGTTGAATGCCTGGGTTGTTTTGTTGAGTTGTTTTGTGCATTTCACTGTCAGAATGGCTAAAAGAGTGGAGATATATAAGGGAATGCAGAGACATTGATGCTTTATTCCTCAGTAAACAGAGACCACTGAGATGTGGAAGGGATCAACAAGAGAGTCTCTTTTGTAAGACTCGTTGTGGAGGCTTTTAAAGTCATCTCGTGTAAATCCCAGACTGCCTTGGTCTGAACAAAGGCACACAACATCTCCAGATGGGAGAGAATGGCAACCGGAAATACATTTATTTTGTACAAAGGATCTCGAGGCAGTGAAACCCTTAGTCCTTTAAGAAATGCTGCGCATAGTTTTTTACGGAGGAAGAAGTAGGAATTGCAGTCTGGAGAAAGCGGAGCAGTAAGTGTGAATCAAAGAAAGTCTGCTTTATGAGAGTTAGTGTGGAGGAGATTTGAGAATGTCTTTATGGGTTCGAAATGAAGGAAAGTTATACAGAGTGAAATGATTTTGGCATGCTTCGGCCTCCTTCACACTGTGTGCCCTTTCTAAACTACTGGAAACGAGTTTTGGCTAAGCTTCTCGTGTATTTCTTCGTGGCCCTGGAATATATATATTGGTGCTGGCTGTCAGAGACTCTCCGAGAGATCTTGTGATATGACATGACTTACTGTATCTTCATCAGCATGCAAGGTTTTGGGACTGCAGACTATATTGCACACAGGCCTTTGTAGAGTAATAGAAGAAGGCCTTCAGATATACAAGATAAACTGGAGGAAGTTTCAAACCGCTTGACTCTGCAGGGCAATTCTTTACTCGGGAAGTACGCGACAAGAAGACTTTCTCTTTTTTGTCCTCGGTTACTATTTTGTAGCATCTGAAAGGAAAGTGGGAGGCACACAGGGTTTGGAGATGAGGAACATTCATTATATTGTCATTTGTTTCTCTGGGGAAGAATGCTGTGGGATAACATGTAGAGCTATGGGAGTGGTAGAGCATTAAATGTCTGTGTGGATTCAGATTTGCATGAGTCAGGTCATCGGTTTGGAAGACATGGAGAGTTACACGGGATGGATGAATTTGTCACGAGGAGAGCAACTTGGTCTCCTTTAGTCTTTTTAGAGTGAGACGTTCGTATGAATCGGTAGGATGAGTGTGGATGGCGAGTAAATGACAAGTTCCCCGTGTGTGTAAGTGAAAGTAAACTGTTGCAAAGTGCATAGCAAGGCAGAAAAAACTAACGGGAATAGTCTGAAATTGCCTTTTCATTTATTATGAGGTAAACTTTCCTTGTTTAAGTTGCAAGTGAGGCGAAAGTTAAGTGAAAGTGACAAGGAGCTGGCAAGAAGTTTTTGTATTATTTTATAGTGGAGTGTTTATACAAAAGGGTATGGGTCGTGAGATGTGACGCAAGAGTTGGCACCATGTACCCTGAAGGGCATTTTTGGATCTGAGAGGGACGATGAGGATGATGACGGTCGTCGTACTGCGAGAGTGTGGAAGCGTTTGTGTATTCCCATTGAGAAGATGTTGTGTAGATTGGATGGGTTCTTTTGATGATATCATCTTGGAGCAGGGCAAGGGAGAAAGTCCTAGTCACTGGCTTACTAAAGGAGACTGGGGATCGGTTGAAAAAGCAGTCTCTCTCAACGTCTTGCCATATTCAGGTCTTTGAGTTGTAGTGTATTTCCAATGAGTGATTGGACGGAGAGTAATATTCTTTAGTGAGGAAGTTGCTTAATGAGCAAAAATAAGTGTGAGTGACTATGACGTGGGATTGGGAGACTTGGAGATTGTGGAAAGTACTGAGTGAAAGTGAGTGAGCCAGAATTGTAAGACGGTGGCTGAAGGAAGGAAGTATTTCGTCTCAAAGATTATCTTCTTCCGCTGCTCAAGTTTCCATATTATTAGGGTGCTCAAATAATCTGAAAAGAAAATCCTGGAGGATTCTTCCAGGCCGTAGAGAGTCTGAGAATAACTCTTTGTGCAATAATCGTCTTAAGGCTTTCTTAAGCCGGTTCCTCTTCTTCTGAGGGTCTTGAATGTCTAATGGGGATTTTGGTAGTCTCGTGTGGCGAGGATGTGTGTATTTGTATTACTTTTGGGAACTAGTGGACCAAGGAAGATGCAAGTGGAACGGTTTTTAGTTCTCAAGTCGGTTGTGTGGAGTGTGACAAGTAATGTGAATAGGAAATGTGGTTAAGTTATATGAAAGCGATTTCTATTTCCAAACTTGAGTTCAACTTGGTCGAGGAATTTCTTGTGGAGCAACTGTTGTGCATTCATCTGAAAGATTCAAGTCATAAGATTCCTACAAAACACAATAATGTTGGACTATTAGGCTTATCCTTAACACTCGAAGGATATTGAACAAGTCTTCTTGCCCACATGACACAGAGGAACATTTATTCGCAGTGTTTTTACTTTTTACTCAGCCTTTCTCTGAACTCTCTGTCATTTGGCACTTCCAGCAAAGTCATCACTCACTGTGTACGGAATGTTAACGGCGAATGGTGCTGTGGTGGGTTTTAGTTTGTCGTGGTGGAAGTGAGGAATCGGGATTTCAACTCATTCACACGCTTTACTTTTAAAAAAGTCACTACGATCTACCAGAGTCCCTAAATCTTAAATAATCTGTGTATAAAACAAACATCTTTGGTCTTTGGAACAACTTCTTTAGCTTAATAACCCAGTGAGGGTTCGGAGAAATGTTTGTTCCATTAGGAAGAAGAGTATGAGGGAAGATAGAAGATAGGGAATAATAAATTGCAGTTGTGCATCATTCATGATGAGTGGATGGGGACCGTGTGGTGGTGTGTTGCATATGTGAAGAGTTTATTGAGGAAGGATGATGCATATGGCAAAGGAAACTCTTCAAGCTTTTGCTGTAATCAGTTGACTCGTAGCTCTTAAAGGATTTGCAAGTGTTCTCTCATTCCCAGTCTCTTCTTCCTGTCTTCTTTTTATGGCAGATCCACGCAAATACAAAATACATTTAGCGTAGCAGAGGATATGAAAGGCATTGTTACATAGGGAGCTTTGTATTCTGTTCTTCCCCCTCCGGAGGAATCGTTCCTCATTTTAATGAATCCTCGTGTATTAAACTAGAGAGAGACCAGGTAGGTATTTAGGTATATAGACACACACACGCTTTAGCTGGTTTGGTTGTGGTTCTGTGATCACGATCACTGCACAGAGGAAGGTTTAGTGGTGTTGTGGTTAAAGAGCTGAGCCCTTTAAACACACTTGGATCTGGTGAACTAGCTCTCAGTCTCATCTTGTGTGTCTGTCTCTAGTCTTATTCTCTTCTTAGAAGAGTACCTAAGAATATAAAAGACCTTCTTTAGATTTTAGACTTTTGTAAAAGTGTTGTATGTATTGAGTGTTGAGGGAGAAGAATTCGCTTCACGTTACAAAAACAGGTTCTTATGTTCCCTGCACATACAGTTGAAGTGAGTAGTGTGTATGTTATTGCACTCGGAGGTGTAATTGGCAATTGCCATTCAGGGAAATTGGATCTTAGGTATTCGTATGTCTGTCTGTCTGTGACTGACTGATCCGATTTCATCTCTCACACTCTGAACTTCAATCTAAAAGAGATTTAAGTGAGAAGTGCTGATAATTTGAAGGAGGGAGTGTGTGAGGTTGAGATAGATTTGCGAGAAGTGTTTGTGTGTGAAACAAAAGAGTTTAAGAGATTTTTAGTGTTCTCTGGAGACTTTTTGATTAGTGAGAAGTGCTGTGTGGAATGAGGAGCAGTTGGGTTCATTCTGGTCGTCATGTTTAGTGGCATCACCTTTGACTTTTACGGCAGTTGCAGTGGGCTGAGTTGTTGAGGTACCCCTGCCGTGGTGGTGGTGGTGGAACGAAGGATAATGCTGAAGCTGCTGTGGAAAGTGTACGAATTTTTTAGAGAGTGAGTATTGATCCTGAAGATGTGTTTGTTTATACTCGTTCACAAGAGATGATGATGCTTTTACACACAAGGCTACTACTACTCGTCTATAGATAAAGTGGATAGTGGATTTAGAGATTTCTAGTGAAAAAAGAGTTTTAGTGAGTCGTAAAAGTGTTTGAAACGGGGAGGAAATGAAAAGGGTTATTGGTGGTGGATGAGTTGGTATAAAATGCAGAAGACTAATTGATTTGGTGATTGATTCGCTACTTTACGCGAGGAATTTATTATTTGTCTACTTCAGTGTGGATCAGTGAGACAAGTACAAAAGACAAACGAAGGTGCTATACACTGACTACTCGGAAAGACATTTGAGAGACATTTTTATTTTAACTTAAATTGTAACTGGAAGAAAAGAAGTTGACTCGGGTTTGGAAGAAGACGATGGTATTTGGAAATTCAAGAAAGGACAGAAGACAACTTCTGGAGTCATTTGAGATGGAATTGAATGAAAAAGGGGGAGGAGGAGGGAGCAGTGGTGGTGGGTGTGGTGGAGATGAAGTCACACACTTCATGGAAGCTGACAATGGTACGCGTGGATTTATTGCGGAATGTTTCTCGTGTGTGTGTGTCTTTGGATGAGAGCCAAATTAAAACGCTGTAAATTAAGGGAAAGGTGCGAAGGGTGGAATGGGAATAATATAATGCGACTGGGTAGAAGGAAAGCGTACTTGTTTGATAAATATTTTGGTTCATTTACTGCTTTGGAATTGAATTGTTAAACAAACGAGATATTTACATTTTGATTAAGTCTGGAGGAATGGAGGAGGATGGGAGAATGGGAGTTGTTTAATAGTGAAGTGTCAATATGTTGTGTGTGTATAAGGTGGAGTAGATGATGGTTTAGTATGAAGCTTTAGTTTTTGAAGAGAGATTAATACGGGTAATAATACATAGGATACTTTGAGTGTCAAGGGAAATGGATCAAAGTAACTTTGTCCAGATGAGTGAATCATTAAAGTATCTCTCGATTGTTCTGGTGGAGTGTGTGCGGGGAGATGGAAGGAATATTATAATCATTAGGTAGAGAGTTTATTCTGTATATACCCAATAGTTCGTTAAAAGGAAATGTGTATATGGAGAGAGATGATTAATAGCCTCTTTTGACTGATTAATACGTCCAGAATTAATAGAATTATCCATCATTTTGCACGTGCTTAAGATAACTTTATCTGTGGAATACGATGGGAATGAATTGAGGAGAGTGTAAGGGGATTAAAATAGAATTCCCTTGGGAAAGCACCGCTGTATCATGAGTTTCTTAGAGATGGAATTATGCAAGGATAAGCGCTTTGATAGTAATCGGCGATCAATCATTGTAGATAAAAGTGAATTGGGGCGATGGAAGGAAGGAAAGTGGCTTAGGTGTTAGTGTTAAGTTGTTAAGTGATGATCATATGTACTCGCCTGGGAATCTTGCATAGTTTTTGCATGTCACACTCGTGAGAGACAATGAAGCCAGTGGAACAGCCTTGGGAACGTATGTGACACAAATAATATGGATGATCGGCACGTATTATTAAGAAGGATGCAGCATTTAGTATTTCATGGGTTTATATGTTTTCGTAAAGTTTTGAAATGTGAGATGGACGTGACTGTGCAAACAGGGTTAAAGTGAGAAGACGAACACTTCCGATTTATGTATGGATGTCAGTCATGTCATACATTATTCAATGAAATACTGAACAGACTTTGAGAGATCTAAAAATAGGGTAATGATGATCTTTGACTGGGTGAAGTGTAATAGATACTTGGAGGATCTTCTCATTGGGTATTTGGAACAGTCACTCGACACAAAGTATAATTTCTCATCTCTGTCTGTTTGTGGTATTGTTTTTTGCATTGCGTTGTTCAGTATTAGTTGGATAGTTGAGTATTAAGCAAGCGGATGCGAGTATGTATATGGGAAGTGATAAAAAGGAATGCAAATGGGGCCTGCTGGGCACACGAAGGAAGAGAGATATGGGTTTCCTCATTTCACAAAAGTACCCACAGTTTTTTACTCAAGATTTGCCAAATCTGATTAGGCTTAATGACTTTGTACTTCACAAATGCTTTAAAAACTCTTCTGTGTGCGTGTTTGTCGGAACCACTTCTGGTTTATTTCCATCGCTGCACTTAAAAATAACTGCAGACTGCAACTGCATTTTCCCGTGACTTTGAATGAGATTCGTACATCTGTTTTATGCTCTGTACAATTTATGCTGGCTGATGGGATGACGTTAATACGTTTAAAATGACATGTGGTGACACATTTAATTATTATTGTGGGAATTAAAAGTACTGGTTCCCACATGGACGGAGGAATGCCACGTGTAGTGGATGTTAGATCATATATGAATATGGACTGGTTAAGCAAAGAGACGAGGGAATTAATGTATCTGATGGGAAGATGGGATATGTAAAAGATGTGAGGAAGCTAGGGGTTTCTAATAAGTCGTTAGGGTTTAATGGGAATAATGGGATGTGTGTTAGATGTTGATAATGTGTGGTGTGTGTGCTGAAGAAAGCAAATATTGATTTGTGTGAAGGAGAAGGTTCGTATGATAGTGAGAATGTTTTGTGCAAGTCTTTCTGTGTCTTGTTTTCTTTACGGAACTCTTGTGTGTTGCGGTGAGTCTTTCTCTCGGGTCGTTGGATGTTGAAAGTTAACTTTGTGAGATGGAAACGCAAAATGCCTGAAGAATTGAGTAGAAAACAGTAAGTTTGTTCAAGGGAATGTGGAGAGATAATAGGAGAGAGGGTTAAGGAGAAAGTCCCTTTGTAGGGGAACTCGGTAAACAAAGTTTAACAGAGAGAGCGATGCAGAATTGTGTGATATGTCACAAGAAACAAGGAAAGAATGCTAACTGTATGGTTTTTTATTCCAGCTGCCTTCGAGACGGTGAGGAATCACATAGCCACACTGAACCAGCAGAACACGGATCTCATTTTCCTCAAGTCACTTATAGAGTCACCTATTGTTTCTAATCTTGTTAAGGTAAGGCTTCTCCACCTGCTACCAGTCGGGAGTTTTGGATGCATGTGTTGATACTGCGCTCAAAATATTTCTTGAGTCCTTGGAATGAGATTATATCTGGAATTCCTCGGTTGATTTACAAGCTGCTGGGTGTTGTGGCAAATGTGGAATGGCCTGAGACTTGAAATGACTTTTCTTCCGGTCTCAGGGTTTTGCTTTGAGTGTTAGGAACGGGTTTGTTGTGCGAAGGTGGTGAGACTTAGCAACCCGTGTTACTTGTGGTGCTTTCACTCGACCGTATAGAACCATTAGTAGCCAGACTACCTTTGGAAGTATCGTGTGCCGTTTAGGAACTTTTATTTCGAGGAATAAGTCTGAGTTAGCTTGGCGTTTGGGGGAATCGATTTTGCATATTCTTCGGCTGTGAGGAAGGTTGCTTTCTCTAAGTTAGGGTGGTTGGGAGACCTAAGAATGAATCATTGCTTCAATTGACTCTATCTGAAGAAAGGAGTGTAGTGTGGATCAGCCATTCATCTTCGTAACGTCGAATTAAGTGATTTATTCCCCTTTGAAAGGGTAATAAGCTGTCCTCATCATTTAGCCCGTTCATTATTCACTCCTTTGCGAGTTAAAGAGAAGAGCATTCAATCCCAGTAAAATTCTCTTCTAATTTTGCTCAGAAGAGTTGGAAGACTTTTAGAAAGGAAGTTATCTTTCGTCTTGACGTCTCAAGAGTGAATGTGATCTGTGTTAATCTTACTCACGGACTTTGGGTGGAATTAAACTTGTAAGAGTTGAAGCTGCACTGGGAATCTGTCTTCTCAGTTACTCTAAACTCTAAAGTGTTTGGAGAGTATAGGATTTAGGTTAGATTTCTTGTTTCAAATGTTTTTGAATGAATGGAGTGAGGAATTGGATGTAAAGAGTGCTTTTAGTTTTGTAGAGAAGGAGTGAAAGTCTTGGGAAGTAAATAACGGTGGAAGATCGTCGCTATGCTTGAGAAAGCAACTCGGGAATGAATTGGATAAAGTGTGATGGGCGCCGGGTGTAGCTTTCTCTTTAATAAAACAAAGAGTCGGGGTACATTTTACATCTTCCACTTGTCATCGTCAACTTCTTCTACAAAGTTTCTAACGGAAGTATGAGTCTATTGAATGTGCTTCTAGTTTGTCCTGATGATTTTTGTACACTGGAAAGTTTGTAAATCAATTCAGCAATTCATTTTGTTAGAAAATAGGATGTAAAAGTTTGTGTAGAGTGTTACAGGGGGAAAGGAATATAGGAGATTGAGTTTTAGGGGAAAGTAGAAAAGTAGTACGAGTCTGCTTTTTGGTTGAGTGTTCATGAAATTCACTAGAGGAATAGGAACAGATGGACGATGGGACATTAAAATTCATCGTTCGTCCGTTCCTTTTCTCTTGCAAGCAGATTTGAGTGGATTAAATTGCAAATAAAGTTTCCCTTTGGCGTTAGTTGAGTTTCGCTGGACGGAAGTCAGAGAGGAGGTTTCGTGTTCCAGATTTGTGTAAATTCATGTGAAATTCAACCTATTTAACGTGGAGATTCTATTTCGTCTGTTCAGGAGAGAGGAGTGGAGTTAAAATCTCGTAATAATCAAAGGTCGATTGAAGAATTGCATTATTCATCTCGTGTCTCGTGTTCATTAAGAATGGAGGCGATGGTAAATAGAGTGTATATGGTATATAGAGTTGCTTTGTAAATTATAACGCTTGTCAGAAAGGCTTTCACCATGAGAGTCCACAAGGAGCAGAAGAAGGATTCAGTTCAAGGCTGGTTAATTGTGGTGATGGTGGTGGTGGTTGAGTAGGAAAGTACGAATAGAGTAGTAAGTATAGTTAAGTAGAGATCTCTTGACTTTAATTTTTAAGGAAGAGAGGAGAGGATTTTCCACGAAGAATAATGTGAGTAGCATGATCTGTACAAATGAAGTCATCTTTGAGTTGACTTTCTTCACAGAGAAATATGGGAAGTAGTAGTCGGTGTCTGTCTGGTTTTTACAAGTAGGGAATCATGTCACGAGTCCAATAAAAAGTTGTACGGTTGTGAATGAAAAGTGAGATCTCTCCCGACTTGTAAAGACTGAAAGAGTTCCTCCTAGAGACTTTTGGACGAGTCAGAGGATTTCTATCGAGTCTTTTCTAGAATCTTGACGATTCCTTCATAGAAATCTTTATAAACGCTGCACAAATATTTGTTTCAATCTTGACTCTGTCTAAACTTACTTAAGCGATGTCTGTGTGTGTGTGGAAGTTGCATCCGAGTTTATTTTGAGATGTGTAAATCTCTTAATCTCTAAATCTCCTTCGTGTTTGCCGACAAGAGATTCTTTTGATTGTGGAGATGTGTCTCAGTCAATTAAACTCACTTCCTGCTACTCGTTATGATTGTATGGGGTTGTGGGTGTGAGTCTCTCTGGAGTTTCATGGGTTAATCATTATGGGAAAATAGGAAAAGGAAGTTATTCGGATGTGTGTTAATTGGGTTTAAATCTTAAGCTGATTGTGGTAGGATTTGCTTAGAAGACGTGATGGAAGTTTTAGACAAGTTGGTCTTATGAAATGTTAAAAGAGATGTCATATCCAACTGTCACAGATTGTCATTGCTTGTACAAAGACTTGGGAGCTGTAAAGATGCCCCAAAGGCTTAGCAAGTAATCCCTGGGAACTCTTCTGATGCTGTGGTGGTAGGGAATCAGTTATCTCTCATCCACACCTCAGAGGAAGTACGAAAGGGGTTGAGGAGTAACAGGTGTGTGTGTAAAGGACAATAGGGGATGATGACGACGAGAGTTGTTAGGTAAGAGAACCCCTCTCTACCTGTCGTCCATTGTTCTGGATGTGTGTGTGTGTAGGCAGGTAGATAGGTACGTATACTATTGCATACACTGACTTTTTTATCCGGGGAGAGATCAATTCACCTCTACCTCCTCTCGTTGACTATTATGCATATGGGACCGTTGGCATTCTTTAAGAGTTAACATAGCTTCCCTACACTTGCTACGTGTGGATCAAGCTTCGTTTTTTACTAGCCTCGCCTTATTTCCTCCAACTCTGTTGATGGAAATCTGAGAATCTAAAAGAAGGCTTGAGTCATTCCTCAGGTGAAGCTTGTGGTTTCCTAATTAAAGTCATCTGTGAGGTTTGTTGTTAAACAAGGTGCGAATTTATTTTTGTTTATTTAGAAATTGTGAAATAGTATTTGATTGTAGTTTTAAAGTTTAAAGAGTTTAAACTCATACTGTCGGACGAAGGAATACCGCATCTCAACTATAACACAATTCCATTGTCGCGTATTTCCATTTGTTGGCAGCCAAGTGTGTAAATATTTGTTGAAAATTTGGATTCATTTAATTCGTAAGGGGAATATTTTTCCTGGAATTTTGATTTAATTGTGTCTTGCATATGCGGAATTACTGAATGCACAATTGCATTGGTACGGTTGAGGAGGCAATTCTTCGCTGTTGAAGTTTGTTTGTGCATTCTTAAGTATTTTGTTAGGGTTGCCAAAATCATAAACTGGATGGAAGTTTAATTGCACATTGTGGTGGTGAATAAGTTTTACTGATGTTTAAGAATGTGTATGCATTTAAGTAAGCTGTGGGCTGTGGAGGTATAGACGTATAGAGATTATTCTTGTTGGGTTTAAAGGTGACAACTATTAGGCTGCAGACTGCGAGAGCATATGAAAAGTATTTTTTGATTTAACGAGATACACGTTTGAGGTCAGGAATACTTGAATACTTGACTAAATAGTGTTTATTGTGTTTGTGTAGGTGCAAGATCAACTGGAAGACAACTTGGCTGACCTCGTCCCAGTTGGCACTGGAAATGTTCCACTAGCCAGTGAGATTTGTCACAAATACGACCGGTCCTTTCGTGCAGAAGCCAAAGAACTTTCAGAAATTTTAAGAAACCCAACGTTCAAAGTAAGTCTCTGGAGCTGCTGAAAGTTTCTTGGAAGATGTTATGATTTCTATACGAGAAGTGTTGGGAAAGATGATATAGAAGGTGTCGAGCGTGGAGAGAGTTTAACCTTGCGTTTTGAAATATATTGGCATAAGTATTTCTGTGCGAGTAAAACTCATTATAAATCTTGGGAATGGTTAAGCCTCTGACATTTAGTGGTGGGCACACATGCCTCGCTCTGATTTAGACGGGCATTCCTCATCTCCACCAGTTGCAGGTGATGCGACATGAGACAGGGAAATGAGAACTTTGTGAAGAGAGACACACATTCTTGCCCTTATTTTATGAAAGACCTTGTGGCTTAATTACGAAGGAAACACTGCTGTGGTGTTTAAAGTGCAGAGTGTAAATGATGTCTCGTATATCAAGAGTTCATATTGTGTGTGGAGGTTAATTAGAGTAGTTTTTGGGTTTAATTGGTGCAATGAACGTTAATAGGACCATTAGTTGTGAGATAATGAGCTCCATTAGAGTTACCATGTGGCATTAAATAAATTGGCGAGGGTTTCTTGGAATGAGTGGGCATTGTGTTTCTTGGATTAAGTTTTTTGATTGTACAGGGATTGCTGGAGGCTCACGATAAGATAGCAGAGGAATACTTGGGGGAAGATAATAAGGGAGGAGTGTGGGAAGAAATCAAGCCGGTGGTGTCTTTTGCTGGAGGGACAAAGAAAGGGAGAGACCCTGAAAGAGTTTCGAACATGAGTGTGGACAGTGAAGACAGCAATGTTCAGTATGCTCAACCCATTCGAATTATTTCGCTGAGAAAGTCTCCCAGTCAGCCTCTGGTAAGAAAGTTTAAGTGACAGAGGGATGATATAATGCAATTTATCTGTCTTTATGATTTCTGCTACAGGGAGTGACTGTGGAGGAAGACAAGGAGACGAAGAATTTAGTCGTGGCACGTATTCTAAGTGGGGGATTGATAGATCGGCTGGTAAGGAGGAATAACTGTGTTTTGTAGCAAAGGATACGTGTTTGTCCAAATCCAATCGATCTCCTTCTCTGGTGACTCTTGAGATTCGAGTTTGGAAGTTTGGGATTGATTTATATGAGTTTTGGTAACTGACTGATGATGTTGTGGTTGCAGGGCCTTTTAAAACTAGGAGATGTAATTTTAGAAGTAAACTCTCGTCCGGTGTCATCCCCTGAAGGACTTCAAACAGAAATTGCCAAAGCTCGTGATAATCTTCAGCTCAAAGTTGGATCTCCGACGACAGAAAAACAGATTCTTAGTGGTAGACAGGTACGTCCGGTGACTGTACAGTGTGACTGTATTTCTTCTGATCTCGTGTCCTCCTTTAAGTCTTTAAGAATAGAAGAAAGCTCAGAAACATCGAAGACAACTCGATTTCCTCGGAGGTTGAAGAGTTGTGGGCTCAGCATTCCCATTTCCTGTGACTCTGTGTGTAGCTTTCTTGTGTCAACCACCATTCCTTCCTTCCTGTGGAGTGTGTTGGTGGTGTTAGTGAATGTTTCATGAGCTCCATACATCCGTTCAAACCTTCCAGATGAGATGCTCTTCATCATTTCCCTCAATCACTAGGCCATTCGACAGACTGTTGTTAATATGCCAGTCACAATAGCACTCCCATTATTTGCACACATGGTGAGGCAATAAAAACTCCCATACGAGCCAAATAGCAAGCCACACAGGCATTTCTGATTTGAAAGTGGGTTTCCATGTTGTGTGGGGATGAGGATATTTATGATGGAAGTGAATGAGACTTAAAGCAGGGCAGGGTGATAATTTACGAGATGCACGTATAATTTATGTGGTTGTTGTTCTTGACTTAGAGTTTCATGCGAGCTCTTTTTTCATACAACCCGTCCCTGGACACGTTAATGCCGTGCAAAGAGATCGGATTGGGATTTGAGACGGGAGACATTCTCCAGATTGTGGATCAGTCCGACCCGAATTGGTGGCAAGCCAAGAAGGTACGACTCTTCAGTCTTTAGTGTGTTTAATAAAGTCTCAGCAGAAGGAGAGATGATGAGACCTATGAAAAGTAATGGTGATGAGGGTTCTTAACTCTGGAGAGGCTAAATGTCTTTATTACCAAAAGTTATGGGGACTTTAATTATTTAAAACAACTTGTGACTTGTTGTGTGTTGGGCAGGTTGGTGAGAACTTTGTTGGGTTGATTCCATCTCGGGAGTTGGAGGAACGGAGAGCTGCGTTTGTACCTCCTGAGGCTGATATAGCGCATTCCATTGGTAAGGGATGAGTGGAGATGATCATAGGTTTGGATGCTAATTAACCTGGAGTGGGTGTGACTCTACAGGGATCTGTGGGACTCGGGTAGCTCGAAAAAAGAAGAAATGTGTGTACACTGCGAAGCAAAACGCAGAGTTTGATCGAGCAGAGCTTATGTTGTACGAGGAAGTGACGAGGATGCCACCGTTCAGGAGAAAAACGCTGGTTCTTGTGGGGACGAGTGGGTTGGCCCGGAGGACTCTGAAGAATCGTCTTATAAACTCAGACCCTTACAAGTTTGGGACTGTGATTGCCAGTGAGTGAATTAGTAATTTAAGTAGTTGTTCATTTGGTTAATTAAATTATATGTGTAGCTACAACTCGAGCACCTCGGGAAGGCGAAGAGCAGATGGGGACGTATACATTTGTGTCTAAGGAAGAGTTTGAGGAAGGAATTCGTACAAATAAATACCTGGAGTTTGCAGAGAAAGGCGGGCATCTGTATGGAATCGACGCGGAGGCAGTTCGAGAGATCATTAGGTGAGTTCGGAGGAGTTTCTACATTCCAGAGTAAATTGAACTTGACTTGAGTGAAGGATAATTACTCACCAACTGTGTGTTTGTACTGTGGATTCAGTAGACAAGGAAAGATGTGTATAATCGACTGCAATCCAACAGTCCTGAAGATCTTACACAATTCCCCAGAGTTCATGCCGTATGTAGTGTTCCTTGCAGCTCGAGGGGCTGGAGAGATTCAGCTTCAGGATCAGTTTGCTCGGCAGCACGGATACACTGCGAGGCCACTTGGGGTACGAGAAATGGCGTTGAATGATTTATTTGTATAGAGATTTAATTACTAGGATCTTAATGAAATGAGGAAATAACGTGTGTGTTTGTTGTAGTTTGATCGAGGGAGTTCCATTCGGTACAGTTCGAGACGGGCTAGGACTTTTGAGTCCTTTGCGTCTGTGTACGAGGTATGTTAATATTTAATTTCGTATGGGGGATTAAGATTTCAAGTCTGATGTGTGTGTCTGTTTAAAGGAAGAAGATATTCGACAGTCAGTGGAAGAAAGTCAACGGCTGCAGCAGCTTTACGCTCCGTACTTTGACATGGTTGTGGTTCATGAGGATTTCGACTCGACGTTCAGAAAAGTTGCTCAAGCTCTGGAGTCCCTTAGCACGGATCATCAGTGGGTCCCTGTGACTTGGGTCTACTGATAATCATCTTATCCAACGCTAAATATGCTTCTCAGCAATAAACAACACTGCCTAGCCAGCCACACATACCATTTATGAGTGTACGAAGGTGGACACTATGCAATCAGAGGCTTCAGAATACTTCTGTGCTCCCTCAGTGGGAATAAATTGTGGAATATAGAGAATTATATATTGTTTCATAGTGTAATTATGTGTGTTTATTAATTGTGTAGAGTTTAAGTGGCCTTTTCCGTCCTTCTTGAGCAGGAGACGTTTGATAAAGTGATTAATACCACTTGATGGGAATGTGTGAACAATCAGATGAGAAGTGTTTGTTGCCTTGCTTTTGTGCTTCTGTGGAAGTCAGTGACATTCCAGATTTTTCTGCTTTTCTTTCTATTTAAAGATGTAGGGATACTTTCCACAATGTTCTGTGTTATGAGTGGATGATATTCTAAGTTACTTCTCATGACAATTTGTGATTCCTTCTGTATCGGAAATAAACTGAGAAATCTGATTTATTGTTGGGAAGTGTTTGAGAGATTTACATTAAAGGTTAGAGGAAGGCGCGTCGCCAACTGTCGGAGGAAGGGCAGTAGTCGTTGTATTTGGGTCTGATGGGTTCCTCCATTGAAGACATGAGAGATGCCCACACCCAAACTCCTAAGAGCATCATTCCACTTACAGCGATTTTTAAGACGGTCAGTTGGAGGTGCTGAGACATGGCGGACATTTGTTTGAGGGAGTTGGTTGCTTGGTATGCGTGGTGGTCTGCGAGTAGGTGGGACATGAGGTTTTCTTCTAAGGAAGTTGTGGAGGTGGAGAGGACCTGTTCAGCAACTTCTGGTTTTGAAGGATGGTCAATGGATTCCTGGAGGAGATGGGTATCACCGGAATCAAACATTGCAATTAGCAAGGGGTTTTGACAGAATTCCAGGAGGGATATCTGCAGGAGGCAGGGATTTCGATACGAGAGATGTAGGAAGCTTGAAGACCGTGGAAACAAACGTCCTGGAAACTGAGATGGCTTCCTTGCAGTGTCTATTTCAAAATCGCTTCGTGTACAAATGTCACAAGTCAAGGTGAAGGAGAGGAGGAAGTTTAGTCTTCCTGGTCACAAGTCCACGTCTGCTGTTTGGACTGCAGAAGACTTGGCCTAGGTGAGGGTGGTGTGTCAATATGGACGAAGCCGAGAGGAAAGCAATCAAAGAAGAAAACCTTCGAATAGCGGCTGGAGCGTTCCAAAGGAAAAACATTGTCGGTCTTGGAGCAAGACACGCTGCCTTTGGATCCCCAGTGACCATAACAGAATTGGATTTGGAAGAAGACCCGCAATTTGTGGTCGAAGAGCCGGATGCGACGTATGAGCCAGACCCCCTGAGGCTTTACGGCAGCAAGGCAAACACAATAAATACTCATGAATCCATCGTGGTGCTTCTGAACCATCTGGAAAATATCGGGAAGAAGAAAAGGTCTCCATTGAAGAAATTAGGACGGGTGATTGTAGGAGCGTTGAAAAATAATTCCTTGAATCACGACAACGACACAGGAGAAGGGGAAGGCGGAGGTGAACTTCCAAGATTGGCAGCCACAGTCGCATCTCTGCAGGACGGAAAGACTTCGCGGAAGTCAGCGTTGAGATTGAAGGATGCGGTGCATCAGGCGACAGAGCAACTCGGAGCGGAGGAAGTGATGAAGGAGATTCGAGCTCGGAAGTTTGCTTATGCTCAAGTGGTGGAACAAATGCTGAAGAAGCCAAAGAACCAGAAGTACGATTTGGACCATCCTTATGTGAAGCTGAGGAAGAAGTTGGAGCAGATGAGTAAGACTGGAAAGGAGTATTATTACAATATCGAATGTAAGATAAGCTTAGAGAGAATAGCTTGGGTTATGTGTGGGGTAAGTTGAGATGATGTTTAATGGAAATGCAGATGAACCTCAGAGGATACGATTCGTTGCCCGCAGTACAGGAATTCCTTTATTTGCCACGGACTATGACTTTAATTACATGACGAGGATTAAGCGGTTTCAACGGCTGCTGCTGCCTCTAATTATTATGGGAATTTTGCTTGCAGCTTCGGCTGTTATGACGTACAGATGTGTTCTATGGGTGTTCTCGTATTGTCCGCGGTGCAAAAGAATCCAGGTTGAATGAATTAAGTATGAATGAGTTGGGAGTGGCTTATTGAAGATTTGTGGGTGCGTTTAGGTATCTCCATTGGACTTGGACTTGGAACCGGAATGGAACTGCTGGAGATGCGGACGGAAGAAGTATGCTATCCCGCGGGCCATTGCAGCTGAGCCTCGTTTCCATAAACGAAGGGGAGGATTAGTGTCGCGGGTTTCGGAGATGTCGGAAATGTTTGAAATGTCGGAGATGAAGCCCAAACCGTCCTCAAGGAATACTAAGATGTACGCAGAAGTGAAATTTGATTGATGAACTGTTGAGAGCACTTAAGAGACGTGTGACTTAATGTTGCAGGCTGCTTCCTGGTTACAACGAGACAAATTGGACTGTGCTGGAAATGGCTGCGGAAGAAGCGTTCTTTGCCCACTCCATGTTGACCGACGAGTTGAGGAGATTGTACATCGCTATGAGGAGACGAATCACTTGGTATCAGCTCTGCAACATGATAGTAAGTCCTTTAACAGAGTGTATGTGTGTGTGAATTGTTCATGAAGACTGTGTATGGCCCAAGATAGCTCGACAAAGGATTCGATCGTTGGCTAAATTGGTTTGGTGTGTGATTCGTCAATACCGGAGCTCGTGTTTGAGGCTCCAATTGAACTTCCTGAGGGAAATGATACGGAACAGCAGTCTGGTGAATGTGACTGCGTGTTCCACGAAGAAGGTTCTGGGGGTGAAACAGTCTACAAGGAAACATTTGTTGGTGGAGCGTCTGATCCGTACTGTGGACATGAGTTTGGTGATGTGTGATTCGGAGACGTCTGAGGATGGTTCTTCTGACGGACTTTCATCTGAGGACTCATCAGACTTTGTGGATGTTCTTAGACGAGGAACGAATCACTCGTTGGGGTCTGAAAGCTCCTTGTCGACTAATTTGTCGGCATTTCGAAAGGCGGTGGGGAAGGAGAAACCCTCCGAAGAGGAAATCAGATTGGACGTGACAATTATGGTGAAAGAGGCGCTGCAACAACCGTATGAAGAGTTGCAACGGCACTTAAGGCTGCTGAGGAAGAAGCGATTTGTAAAAGACTTGCAAGCGATGGCGAGATTCGACTCTCCTCCTAAGGAACACTTTATAAAAGTCAAGGTTGACGTTCAGGAAGGGATTTTGGCTGGGGAATCGACTCTAGTGGAGATCAGGTTGATTGAAGTGGACTGCATAGACCATTTTGTACTGAAG
>JAQGAB010001254.1:0-17722 GCA_034696565.1 Isotomurus graminis
TAAGTTCATTCAGTATGAAGAAGAATTGAAGTTAAATTACAGTCGAAAACGACTATTAGCCACTTAGAATAGAAATTGCCAAATCAAATCAAGCGTCACGTAAGCAGAAGCTCTACACACAGTTCAGTAGTAACTGTTTACTTTATGTTTGCATATTTCATTTAATCTTTTTCACATACTTTCGCTAATAATTTCCTCGTTGAGCAAACCATTCGTATGACTTTTCAGGTATAACCGGGCAGAGTATTTGCTCAGGTCCGAACCACTCTATTCAGGCTAATTTGAATATAAGGTCCGTTAAGAATAGTCATTATAACATGTATGATTATTTCAGTCATTATCAAGATGCTGATTGATTCGAAAGAGGAATGTGAATTGTCAATGTGGTAGATAGTGGTTGAAGAAGCAAGTTCAACTTTAGAAACATCTACGGGTAATGAGAAAGTAGGTGATTGATACAGTTTATCAGATGAAGATTTAAAGGCAATCATCCTGATAGGGTGATGAGGGTTCTGTCTTTGGTAGGGTGATGATGAACCAGTTGAATGAAAAAGATTAAATTATTAATTGATGAATCAACGGGAGAGCTGCTACGAAGGATGGGAGGTAAGCTACTAAACACAGAACTTTTCGTGTTGACCAAGACCATGACAATTTACACGAGAAAAAGGCAGGTGAGACACTGATGAGGAATGTGAGAAAGATCTTCAAAGCTGGTCTCCTTACACACAATCCTCCTCAAAGATGAGACGGACGGATTACGGCATTTTATTCGAAGGATGAGAAACCCTCCGGCCCGCACCAGGAAGACTGTGGGCAACAACATGTGATGCCCATGATCTTGAAAACCAAGAGACTGATGGTCCCTACTGAGTTACCACTTAAGACATCCTTTATGCACTTCTCAATATGTATGCGTGTGTGTGAACCAAACGACTTCATATCCTAGATTGCAGCGTGTCTTACAGCTTTTGTCAATCTATTTCTTTCAGTCGACCAACTGACTTCTTCGGAGACATTGCTCAGCTTTCTCAAGTTCAAGTCTCTTGGTACTTGAAAAAGTTTGTTGCCCAGAGGTATTTTCGACAAACTACTCCAGTGAAGATAATCTCAAAGTAACTTTCCGTGTGTCGTATAAGGATAAAGTACTCTTTTCCAAGCTCTCTCACTTGCATGCAAAAATGTGGTCCTGGTGCGTTCAGTCGATAGTGTTTACACTCATCATTGCCATCGCAAACGCACAATATGAAGTAAAGAATTGCCCTGTGGAGGACTCTACCTTCGAATTAGTGACTGGTTGGATGTACAGTGCACCTCAAGATATTCTGGAGACCAGAGCGGGCACACTTCAACTAGCCGAGTGTATCGATGCATGCAAATCTAATTTGTCATGTTTAGCAATCAACTTCGAGACTGGGCTCTGTGTCTTATTCAGGAGTCAAGTTGGAGAAAAGTCACGTATGTCATTTCTATTTTGTCAATAAGGGGCATCGTGAGATTAATCTGTCATCTCATTATCGCATACTTCATCTCGACAATCTTGAGCCTCAACAAATTCTATACACTATTTGTCTTAGTCTACTTTAGAGCCGTAATCAATAGTTACTTTGAAATTCGTGTTTGGTCGATAAAGGATTGGAAAGTTTATTCAAGCTTGTTGTTTATCTGTCCTTGAGAAAAATAGAAACTCCGTAACTTAGTACTATGGAGTTTAGGTAGTTTAATAGGATAAAAATCAGTCGGTTTAATTTATTTATGAAATCAATCGAATAAAAGGCATTATAAAAATCAATGGCCTATATATTCCAGTACTGTAATATGTACTACTAGAAGCTGAAACAACAAATATCAACTAGTTTTTACAAAAGCTTTTTGAGCATGGCTTTCATTAGCAATCCTAAGAATCCTTTCTTCTGCATCACATACACTGGAAAAGTTAGAGCCAAATAGAATTGATAGAGTAAAGGATTTAAAGTTGGTCGAAGCCCAAAAAACACACAGGAAATATGTAAGTAATAGAGTTCTCCAAAAGAAGAACAGGTAATCATGTAGTAATGACGAACCTATCGGTCATTTATACTGACATTACATAAGAGGTTTACAACTTAAGCGAAGGCTATTAATTCACTACATTACCACCCATGGGAAATGGGGAAGTATGTCTTCTGCAACTCGCATCCGTTACCCGGAGCACATGTCATTCAACAAATGCGTACCCTATTAAGGATTTGTCTTGGCTTAGTATCTGGGAACAACTTTTGAGGTCACGAATAGCCCATTGATTTATTTCTAATTGTATCATGTGCTCGTTTTATAAGTAGGGGTGGGAGTGGGGCTTAGTGAAGTTTGAAGGAGATTTGGAACGGGTTTAGGATTGTCTATGCATATTATGCAACGCAATTTTGAATGAAACTGAGAAAAGTGCTTCTTAATCGAATTGATGATTCGGCTGTAGTTAGAGAAGAAAAGCAACGGGATTTGATTGTTTATTTTTAATCTTTCGAAAGGTGTTCTAGCACTTCCAATTTTTTCGACAGTATTTAACTACATGACCTCTGAAACTAAGTTGGGATGCAAACTCACTTTTATCACTTGCAGACGATCACACTGCATATGAAGTTTTACTAAGGATGCTGCATAGCTTCATAATACAATCTCATCCCATATTCGATTAAGCACTGAATGATCTAAAGACGTTGCGGTACATATTGTCAAGGAACAATGGATTATTCATTAGCCTTTCAACATTTCAACTTAGCGGCTCAATTGGCTTAATTTTTAGACAAACTTGACCAAATTTATAATAGCGGATAAAATACTGGCTTCAATTGTTCGTGAGAACCTGTCTTAGCCTATTCCTCTTGATCTCAACTTAACACCTAACACGAATTTTATTCTACCCTCTTTCCTACCAACGTAATTGCAGTCATATCTGCATCAGATCTGATCCCTGACTCAATCAATCTTACACTCAATATAAAATTCTCAAGTTTCTTTCAGGAGAAAAGTAGACATTTAGAAGATTGGATCACGTCTAACAAAGCTCATGAAGACAAAACTCCTTCGATCGAGCCACAATTAGTGTAATGTAATCAAAGTGAACTACATCCTCGAGTCAAATCAAATCCACCATGTAAAATATACAAAGATTTGAACATATGATTGAGACGGTTAGGGTGAAATGACCGCAGTTCAGCTTTCATGCTTGTGCACTTGTCTTCACTCTTAAAGCTTGAAAACGTTGACATTGCATTAATATGAAAAATCCGATGCGATACTATCTCACAAATTCATTTGCGTGAAGCCTCGTTTCATTGTCCGGCAAACATGTATGCAGGAGAGGAGTTACCTTTACTCTGAAAGTTCATTAATTCGCATGTGTGTTTCGCAACACTTTTAGGTAGTTAAGTCAAAAATTCATTGAATGCTTAAAATTCAAGTGTACCAACGATTTTTTTACCAACAGGCGGAAATTTCATTGTTTCACTCTCTAGCTCAATGTACTTTACAGAAAGCTTGAAACTTTAGCATATGAAGATTCAGTAATGTAAATAAAAGTTTTTCAATAAGGTTGACGACCTGCACATCGCTAGCAATCGTTAGAGCTACTGCTAATCTCTTAAAGATTCCACAGACTTCCATAAGGATTCCAGTTATTTAAAAAGTTTAGCAATGTTCAGTTTCACACTTGAACGGTACACTAGATAAATATTTTATTATCATAAATGTTAAAGCTTAGCAATTGCGTAAGATATCTGTTTCATCTATTATCGTACATACTTTTGGATTCCCAAATTTCAATTAGATTTCCTTTACGCATAAACTATTGATGCCATACACATGTGCTTTACAACTCAACATACGTAGGTCTGAATTATATTTGCATTATAAATAGCAGTTGAAAGTTTATTGTCTATTATGCACGAAAGTATTGCTAACTTTCCTGGTAAAGCATACTCACAATCTGAGAAACACTCAGTCGGAAGGCAACCATTAGAGATGTGGAGATGGCAAATAGTTCTTCTCACGTTGGCATTATTCGCTCGGAACAATACTCGAATCTTCAGCCGACTTAATTGTGAGCATTTTCGGCTGCATAGTTCTCTTCCCCGGAAACACATTTTGAATGTATTGCTATTGTTTTCAAGTAGTTGTCAAGCTGTAGCATGTTAATAAGAATCGTAAAACAATTGCAATATTGTTTTAGACCAAGAACAAGCAGGATAGAGCATTTATTTGCAAGCGAATCCTTCAGTAAGAACTCTATTATGCCTGTGCTGCTAGATTGCAGTGGGAATGTGAAATTGATAGGTGGGAATAATTAACTCCTATGTGGATGTTATGGTTCCGTAACTGTAGTGCACATTTCACTAGTTCCCACTTTACCAGCATCCTTTACATAATGCATGGCATGTGAATTTCATACGTTACTGCAAGTTTGACATAACAGAGACCCAACAGGATAAAAATATGCGACCTGAAATACGCCTAGTTGCTAGTGTTTGAATGGCATTTCATCTGCAAGATTTCTCAGAATATCATTTCTCTCGAGTGCATAATTATTACACCGAACAACCGGAAGATATGCAAATGTGACACATTTAAGAACAACGGGGTTTCTTTGATTGAAAAATGTTTTCCGGGTATTGGTTGATTCAGCCATTACGTCTGTCGTATTTCTTATTCTCTACATGAATTTCCTTTGCCTATTCA
Source organism: Isotomurus graminis (assembly GCA_034696565.1). Classification (NCBI taxonomy): domain Eukaryota; kingdom Metazoa; phylum Arthropoda; class Collembola; order Entomobryomorpha; family Isotomidae; genus Isotomurus; species Isotomurus graminis. The sequence continues at coordinate 4,714 of JAQGAB010001254.1, forward strand.
CCTAGTTAAATATTTAATTAGAATAAACATGGAAATTGATAATGCATGACAAGTATAACATTAAGTCTGATGGATGTCTATTTAAAATGGAAAACTTTAGACTTTTCAACTAATTCTTCTGGCATTATGTATGTAAAATTAACTTCATATTTCTTTCAGACCTCTATCACATTTGAGAAAGATCACTGGGAAGACTTATGCGGGGCATTAACTAAATTACTTTTCTTTGTTTAGTACTTTTCTGTTTGTTTAAGTGGCTTTCAAAATATTTTTCATTCTTCTTCATCATTCAAGTAAAATTATTGTTGTTGAACTGTTGGAAACAAGTGTCCTAAAATGTCCAAATTGAGTAAATACAATAAGGCAAACGTAGACAAAACAAATGTATTAACGCACTTTGTGTATTTGCCTCGTTTGCAATATTCGTGCGCTTCGTCAATGTCAGATTGCACTGCATTTTAGAGCAAGACATTCTTATTATTCGTAAGAAGATGTGAGTTCACACAAATGATTTGCGTTGCGTGAGATTGCTCGTTTAAATTTGGTACATCCTGAAAAGAGTTCGTTTCATACATGAATGATAAATACTCTCTGGTGGACGAACAAAGAGATTCTTTTTACTTAACAATCTTGTATCAAAGAACCTTACCTCATAAAAGATGCATTGAAAACTGGACAAAGGAGTTGGATCCACTGTCCTCTACGTTTAATGCTGACAAGGGGAGAACATTTACAATTTCGATTGTTCCTCGACATGGTCTCATTTTCTCAAAAACATTCAGTTTCAATATATTGCATTCATGTTGAATGACCTACATGCCTAATTTGCTAAAGATAAGAGAATATCATCAGCCTGCTTACACAATAGTGAGCGCTCAGTTAGTGTACTTAATAGGTTTATAATGTGGGGCTTAAAGTGCTAAAATTACCCATCAACAGTGTAAGTGTAGCTTTGCCAAAGGAGAATTTGTTGTCAGGCAAATGTGAGGATTGCAATGGGACAAACATGTTGGTGATTCGAAGAAAAATGATAACAATACGAAAGACTGTACATAGTGACCAACGAAAAGTCTATGAATGTCAAGAGAAAAATGCATTGTAATGGATGAAGTAAATTATTGCTGAATTATTATTTGCAGATGCCCTCATCAAGTCCCAGTTCCCTGTTTTTACTATGTACGCTCAAAAACAATGTTTGCCTAGTGCAAGGAGCTGTGTCCGAGCTTGGGGATTCGAATTAGTCCGTGGGTACATCATCAGGAATGGTGGCAAAAAGCAGATGCAGTTACCGTCTCGGATGGCATGTATGGACGCTTGTATTCAAGAGAGAGAATTCCCATGCAGGTGAGCAAGCAAGTCATTCATTAAATTGATTACAAAGTCAAAAGTATTCGTGTATTTCTGTCATACTCATAATAGAACACTACCTCCTACCTGGCAATGCCTGTAGTGTTTAAGTTGTTTAACACTTCCCGAAAAGGCAATCTCATTCTCATTATGAAACTGTGAAACATAAGTATCTCCTTCAGCGTTGTTTCCCATCCATTTAACGCATTCCCTGCACACAACAAGTAAACTAAGCTCAGCAAGTGGCATTCTCGTCACCTCGCAAAATGAATGAGCAGATGAAGAGCCACAGTGAATCGCAGATTTTTATCTTTGGTTATGTGCACAAGTTAAATGATCGATCGCCCAACTTACTACTTGAGTTACTTTGCTGCACCTCGTATGTCCACGCACCACTTCGGGTACAAAAATATGCTCAGGGCTTGAGGTGACGGGGATGATGAATATGCATAATAATGGTGATGCATCGGTCAGGCGAAATTCTTACAATGGAAGTTTTGAATGACCACTGATGACAACGGGAAACTCTGTATCCTCTGCTCCCAATGAATGCCAAGATCAAAGAACCAGTCATACTATAAGACGTCTTTGGGTAATGCATCTTTTAAAGGAATGTGGAACTCTGCCCGACCTAGAAGCTGAAAGAACCGCAAAAATCTCCACTTGCCTTTCATTTGCAAGCAGCTCAGGCTAGGGTGTTGATGGACATCACCTTTTATACTGAAAGATCAGCTTAGGACTTGCCATTTAATGCTGGGCACAAGATAGGCCACCTTCCATTGGAAATCGAGAACTGTTCTTCAGAGTTCATCTCGTTCAAAACTCACTTCTAGGTTATGTAGGTAGGGATGGGTACGAGTACTTGTCCGTAAATGAGAAAAAGCAGGTTTCATCCGTCGTCTTATTAGGTTATGCATGGCATTAGGTTACTACTGATTAGTTTTGTAAGCAAGCAACAAGACCTGTACCTCTAACTCTTGTAATGTATGACTTTGTTATCCTCTCTAGTTCAAAGGCGATTGTGTCATTAGCAAAAAGAAAAGATGACGAGTTTTAAATCCCAAGATTTCATGCAAGAATGGGGCTACGAAACGAGCCAACAATCCTGCTTGCATGATGCACCATTATTGTTTTCGATTGCATGACCGTGTACCCTTTCTGATCTGTAATTCCACATTGTTGTTCGGTATTTTCTTCTCTCTTTCAATGTTTATCAACTAGTCGTGTCCGTTGCAATTATGCGAAGATCTGACCGCAGTATTTATACCGAGCTTCGTTTTGAGACCAAATGATATTTCACACTTTTTGCATTCATTTCCATATACTCAACTCAAAAGTTGTTTTGTCCACCTTATGAATGGGAAAATTACTCGAGTTGGACAGTATTAAGTTACTGTGGGATATTAAAGAACGTGTGAAGATGAAACCCACACTTTTAGTAGGTTACTGTGGCTTATAAAAGTATCATTCATTCAATGAATAATAGCGTGACGATAATATAATCTCAGATCTCAAACCAATATATGACAAGACATGTGCGGTGTTTTTATTTGCACCAACGATATTATCGAAGTGAAGGGTAGGAGGCCAACCGGCCAATCTATGCAAAAAATCAGACTTCTTAGGATCAAACCCTTTGGGCAGTATAAGAGTATTTAGGTGAGGTCTCACTATCTCATCTTCTGAAGTAACGGCACATTCCATCCAATGCCTCTTGTGATGTGAGGATTGTCTACCACAATTAATTTGCGAGTGGATTCAATTATCAATAAGAAATTCTCTTGTATGATTGTTACTACTCACACGGTGAGCATGAATACGGTGGCCATTCACGATATGAATGATAGACGTCCGAGTTAGCAATCTTAATCTTTTTGTATCAATGCAACGTGAAAAGACCGAAGATGACTGCACTTTCATAGTATCTTTTAATCTAAAGGAGATTGGACAATACACTTCTCATCAACCCTGTGTTTCTAATAGACGTGTAAATCTCATCAGGAGGAGTGCGAATATTCTTTGCAATAAGACAATACACTCTCTCGGGATTGTTCAAACTGTCAATGTGTCATCTTTCAGAGTTAGAGGGTTTGTTCTCTGCAGATTGGTAGATGCATTCATCTGCTCTTATGGTTTAACTCGATTGTTCAGTTATCGATCTATTTATCTCATGGTGCAAACATACACGCTTAATGAATCATCAATCGAGGATATTAGTTGAAGGGAAGCATATATAAGATGTAAAACACCTGAATGCCATTACCATTCTTGACTTTGACAGCCACTCATTTTCTTTAATGTGTAACAAAAGATTAAAAAGTCTTCTTGATGGGACGTCATCGCATAAGGGTAGGTGTGACTAAACGGGGACTATTGGAAATATTTTCAGGTCAGCTTGGTGGGACGCGGGTAGACGAGAGTGTGTCATGAGTGATTTAGATCGATACAGCTTGGGTCAATCGTCTCGCTTTACCTCACAGCCGAATGTTGAATACATGGAAAGCCAATGCATTGAGGAGCCCAGTAAAATGTGTGAGTTCAAGCGTATTGAAAACCGATTGCTTAAAACCGTCGACTCGCTACATGAAGGAGTGGCTAGTATGGAAGAATGTCGACAACTATGCCTGACTGCTCCATTCCGTTGCCACACTTATGACTTCGAGGGAGTGTGCCGTCTCAGCCACCACTCCTCAGCAACAGTGAGCCATGTTGAAGAGCCGTACTTGTCTATCAACGGAAGCGTCTCATGGGAACGAGGAGCTTGCTACAATGTTTCTCTAGATTGTCAAGCTAATCATTTGGTGGCCACTCTGTCAACCAATAAAATATTCAACGGAAAGGTTTATGCCAGACAACGGCCAAACTCTTGCGTCGTGGATGTTGTAGAAAATATGACATTTGAGATGAAAATGGACTACTCCGATCCCGGTTGTGGAGTTAAACAAGAAGAGCCTGGCAGATTTGCCGTTGACTTGGTTCTCCAGCATCACGATCAAATTATGACTAGTGCAGACATGGGATTTGCCTTGAGATGTTCCTTCCACCTCGAAAATAGAAGCGTTGCGCACGGAATAGAATTACAAGTTAGTGGACAGATTCAATCCATGGCAAGCGAGTCTGCAGTTGTTCCTTCGCCCAATGTGAGCATGAGGATTACCGACCGAGTGGGAGCAGACATCTTCACGGCTCAAGTAATTTATCTACGACAATGCACCTATTAATCATTCAAGAACTAATGAATTTTAATGACTGTTGGCTAATCTCTTGTTCAGGTTGGAGATCCTTTGTCTCTTCGTTTCGAAATCGCAGATGCTACTTCCCCATATGAAATCTTCGTTAGGGAGCTCATTGCTATGGATGGGTCTGACGGAGCTGAAATAGTTTTGATTGATTCCCGAGGATGTCCTACAGATCCTTCAATTATGGGACCCGTTACTCAAGTCTACAGCCATGGAAAAGCCCTCCAGGCCTTTTTCGAAGCGTTTAAATTCCCAACAAGCGAAGTTGTCCAATTCCAAGCTCTTGTCACCCCTTGTCTTCCAACGTGCACTCCAGTGGACTGCTCATTAGCTTCTGACCCATCCACAGGTGGTACATTCCAAGCTAAATCATACGGCCGCAGAAGGAGGAGTGTCGCAGGAAACGGTACAGACGGTCCAGAGAACGTGTTGGTTATCAATAGCATTAGAATCGCGGATCGGTTTAAATTCGAAAACGGGACAAACAATGACGAGTTTTATGGGGATGACTCTGAAGAAAACATAATGACATCACGATCTGTTTCAGGCCATTGCCTAAATTTCATGGGATTTTTAATGTGCTGTGCCTTTTTGGTAATCGTTCAAGTGGCCATTATTTTTGCATGGTTGTATTTATGGAGAAGGAAACGATCCATCTCTAAAGATCAGTCCTACGCAACCTCCGCTGCTAGTCCACACTATTTTTACGCTGCTCCCAGCCATCCCTCGGTGCACCAGCAACAGTTCTCACGTAAATTTTTACATGGGGTCAGTAGTGATATGACAACTTTGCCAAGACTATCTTAGATTAAATTCGATCGACCAGTCGATTCTACATAGCCTATCATTAACCACAATCACAAGCATTTCTATCATACACCTAATTGAGGGATAAGCTATCAGCGATCGTGACTGTGACCATACTCATTATATACTACGGTAGTCAAGGATTAAGCATAAATTAGATAAGTTTTAAATGTAAAACACTCGCCTACATATTGTCAATTACTGTTTTACTAAACTGACGAACACACTGAGACTTGAAATATAAATTAGGTAATAGTTTAGTTTGGGGTTTACTTTAGAACGTAAAATTACTTAAATTTGGTTGGGGCCATGATCAATAGCAATAAGTAGCAAGTTAGGACTTAAACAACCACGTTACAAAACCTAGTAAAAAACCAAATGATTATAACTCGAGTCGTGACTGACAACGTAAGAGAAAACGATGGGAGATTGAAGAAGCAACTTTATTTATCTTTACAATTTCATTGATGCAGCTACCTAATGAATTGTCTACAATTAGAATTAAGTAAGACCAGGTGTTAACATCTCCGGAAAGGTCTGCCGTTCGAAGAGACAGGATTGTTTATGTAATGGCCTTGCAGATGTTGTCTTCCGGGGTCAGTATACGATACATTTCTTGATCTTTGATTAAAATAGGATTAGCTTGAGTATTCGACGAAATTAGTCTAACTAATGTGGGTATCGCAGAATACAGGATTAAATTCTTTCTCAGACAATAGAGGCATCACTATCAATGCTCTTAAACAAAGATTCTTTACACAGATACACTTTGTACGTGTCGTGTAAAATGTGACTGTTACCTGTGTTTATCTTTTACGGTGGATGGTTAACTCGTACTGCAGCAAGGTGTGTTTTGGTGATGGGTTTAATTTTAAGATAGTCTTAATCAAACCAATGTGTGCCTAAGCATTCATCACGTTGATTAAAGTATTGACAGGAGGCATGACGTGTTCAGTAAAGAGACGAAATTTAGGATTTAGTTTTAATGGGAACACACATCCCCTTAATGCAGTTCTAATGAGGTTCATCTTTACAGACTCTTTACATGATAAGCAAGCATACAGACAGAGAGATACAGAGAGTCTTTTGATATCCAAACTTGATCAAACACGTGCTGCTTTACGTCTCTACACCAGTTTCTCTGAGGCTTCCATTACCCCCAAAATGATATAAAGATACTTTACAAGTTTTAGATTGGGATAGGAACATTTAATAATCGACTCAGAATAACATCGGTCTGATGCATTTAATCTTCCGTTTGGTTCACTCGAAATACCGAGGAAGTAAAGTCAACGCTCTGGCGAGGGAGAAATAGCAGTTATACTGTCGTGGCTTGATGTGGGCGCAAAGCATATTGTTTCAGGTGGAAGTAAAATCATTCGAGTAGTTTCATTATGGTTTTGGCATCTTTTATTATGTTGGTGAACCTATTATTCAAACTTAAAGTGTAAAGGGACACGGTTGTTGAACAGAGTCAACAGGATAGTACAAGTGGTCGGAGAATACAACTGGTGTGATGTCCATCATCCAGCATGATTTCAGTTTCTTCTTACACCTCCTATTGTTTACATTAAACCTCTGTAACAGCAGACGATTAAAACAAATCAACGCGTCTAATCCTAGGAAATGAAATCTCATTTAATTTCGTGGTTTCTTCCGAATGACAGACCATAATGATTATAGCAACCTTATTTCTTCAATGCACACAATGAAACGGAAAATCACTCGAGTATTGAGCTTCTTTTCTACCAGTTTTACACAGAGAATCATGAACTCATTTAGTCTCTGCATTTTGCAGTCTCAAGTTATGTCTTATCTATATATTTGGCCACCTATGCTATATAACTCTTCCGTTTCAAAAATCTCACAGGTATTTCCTACTTTTTATCAATTCTATCATTCGGAACAATGGAAGAAGTTAAGATACATTTTTTACACATTTCACTGTGCACCCTTTTTATTTTCGTATTTCTATTACATTTGTAATATTAAAATACAACTCTTAAAAAGAGCGTGCTTGTTGATATTTTGTAGTAGATTCATTAACGTGAGGTTAAGCAACAAAACTAGAAATGAAACTTATCATCTCAAATCTTTGTGTTACAACTTGCCTTTGTTACCAGTTAATTTTGACATCTAATCCATGTAAACGTGAATCTTAATGTGGCGTTTCATACTGATGTACTTGATTATGAATATTTGTAATTTTAAGCCCATAACGCGACTTATACGTGACTTTGTTACTATTAAACAGATATTGATTCGGCGACTGACAAAATTTTACAAATTACAAGGACCAAGAAAATGTTTAAATACGACTTGTGTATGGATGTTTGTTCGTGGATTGTTGGTGTATTATTATGTTATTTAACCAAAGTGGTTTTAATGTGGATGAATTAACTTGTATCGGTAAACTGCAGCACGCCATAGTTAATTAATTATGTTATGGAGGAGTTGATTCACAAATCAATTCGGGAATCGAATGCAAACCAAAAGGAAACTAACTGTTGTTCCCGAACTTGTTTGTCCTCAGCAAGTAGGCCAGGGTTTTTGTGACACAGATGAAGTTTGCAATATTTATTTGTACAGTTGAAGTAACTTATTGGGTAAGTTCAAGGGATTTTAATTATTTTTAAACTATCAAAGAGCAGCCACAGCTTTGTGTTATTTAATATCAGTATTCAATGTTATTTATTATGTTGATCATGTTATTTGTTAGAGGTGTTGAGCACTTTGGACTACGTATGGCTTTGAAAGTTCTCATCGCTGTTTTCAAAATGATTTAAATGATAGCAAAAAGACATGAGAAAATCATCGGAAGATAATATTTAAACGATTGAGTTAAACAATTGGTACATTTTAACAGCTAGAACTCAAAGTGAACTCATGTCTTTTCTTTCTCGAAACTTTGCTAACACTCTAAACCATTAGAGAAAGAGATGACGTACGTATTCCATAATATTTAATTTTTAATTGAATAAAGAATATTTCCATACGAAAATAATCGTGGTCGTTGGTTCATGTGATTGATAATAATTTCAACTGGTCGCATAATCATTGAGTTTCATTTTTATTGCAAATGCATTCCCGTACATAAAATACGCAATCGTATAAACTGATTGGAAGCTGGAAGCACATGAGGCTATTCACAGGGAAGCTAAAAGGGAAAAACCTTTACTCTTGAAATTAATTAATTGATTAACGGTAAATGGCAGATCTTGTGTGGCACTCCTTGTTCTAAATAAATAGGTCATCTGTACATATTTTGTAGATGTATTAAATATACTTCCACTAGTAGACGAATGGCTGCTTCAAATTTCTTTTAAAAAGGTTTGTTGTTATCGCAAAGACAATTTTCCTACACTAACAGTCGTAGAAGAAGATTAAATCTATTTAAGTTAATGCAGCAATTACCATTCCATTATACAAAGTAGTCCACATAGACTGCTGTAATGTTGCAGTGGATCAATAGTAGGAATTAAATTAAAACAGACTTTCTGTAAAAGTAAAGAAAAACATGCGAAAGAATTCACAGGTTGAATAATTGAAAAGAGGAATGAACAATCACAATATAAATTACCGAAACAGAATTAATAATAAGAAGTAATGGAATCAGAACGACGAAAGGAAATCTGTAAAACGGAACAACAACGATATTGCGCGATATAAAATACTGACTGGTAGTACTTCATAAACCATAGTAAAATACTCAATCATAACGATTCTGAAATGCTGATTAATTAATCTGCAGCTACTTTCTTGGCAAAAGATGCCAAAGCCGATATTTCAGAAGTATCCGCATCTAGTCGACTGAATTCAATTTCCTCTGCTCCGCTGGTTGTGCTTGCGTATGGATCTTTATGGAAATAAATAAAGTTAGTTCATTTTCGACCAGATGTTAATTGAGATGAACATTCACCTCTTTCAGGGGGCCAGCATTTATGAGAAGGGGCGTACAGCGAAAGCAAAGCCATTGTGTAAATGTTCCACATTCCATAAACTCCCGTGTAAAAAGCAGAGGTGTACTCTATTTCAACTCCGCCATCCCATTTCCATTTGTCTTCCGTCACTTGTCCCAAAATGAATCCAATCACTGTCATTGCAGCGCATACCAACGTAGTTAGCATGAGGAACTTGAACCGGTAGATGATTCCTATGAATTAGAATTTTTATGTGTTGAGACCACAGAATATTTAAAATATTACTCTAAATCCTAAATGTCCATGTGCAATGCACTCACCTTGGTAATGAAGTCTCCTGACTGCAGACATGGCTGGTAACGCTGACCTCTTGGAACTGATATTCCTAAACACCCTCCAAACCATCCATGACAAGAAGATGAAGTACAGCGATGCAGATATTCCAGCAGCGATAATCAGAGCCAAAGCAAGTCTCGTTCCCACAGGTGTTGCCCACAACGAGTAGAAAGGGTTCACAACGTGAGCTCCTCTTTCACACAAGTCAAACAGGAAGAGTGAAATACATCCGAAAGCTACGGCGCTCAAATGTTTCCAATAGGCTTTTAAAGTGTTCTTCTCGCCACTCGATTCCTAAAAAAACACAACTGGTGGTATCTCTACCAAATAATACACAATTGTCAATTTACCATTAAATGCTCTCCAGTAAAGACAAGCCAAAACGAAAGCAGCGCAGCGTAAAAGATTCCTTGACGAATGTCGCCAATTAGCAGCATGTATGGCATGTCGAAGAACAGCGTAAACCATTCCAGAGGAACTATGGAATGAAATGACACTTTTTGAATGCTCTGTAACACACTAAACTATTATCGCTCATTTATCAAATGACATAACTTCTTACAGTTTAAGAATTCAATGGTGCATCCCAAAAACAAAATCATTTTCTCCAAAAGCGCAGGGGGTCTCGTTTGTGCCCTCACTCGTCTCCAGTACCACACAATGACGGCCAGAACCAAAGGTGTGAATATGGTTTTCAACGACAACCATACTTTCGTGAACCCCCCATTCTGATGGATTGTGATGAGGTTCAGGTCCTTCAACTTCCCGATGCCCTGAATTAAATTCAAGTTGAATTTTTACTTAAAATAGTTCAACTCTACTCTTCTAAAATTCTCACCGTGTTATATTTTTGAGTATGCGACTCAGCCGCAGGAATCCGGATGTTCAGCAAGTAGAAATCATGATGAAGCGATCCCAATTCAAACAACTGTATTAAGCCACAATCATACGTGTAGCCTTCTCGTTTATCGTGGATTTCACATTCCAATGTACGTTCTTCCATGGATTCAGCGTAAAGTTTCCAGTCTCCATCCCCATCTTCTTTGTTGCGATAAGCTAACCTGGTATCCAACATCAACATTGCTCCTTCAACTGTTGAGCATAATTGACCAATTAAACACACGCACACAAGGTCTTATATTGCAAGTTAATTCTTCAAACTCACCAACTGGGGACAGATCCGTGTAAAGTATTTCCAATTGCAAAATGCCAATCAGATTCTGCTGCCACCGAGAAAAGTCCAGCACAACATTTTCTTTTACAAATGGAATTTGGAAGGTGAAAATAATCTGGTCTGCATGCAAATCTTCTTTCAATTCTGGGATTTGGTGGCAACCCCCTTTTCCTCTGGGGTACAACCATCTTGAACGATTGGCTTCGTTATCAAAGCATTTCGTTCCCAGCATTGATGTCGCCGTCGAAGGTGCTGGAGCTGAAATCATCCAATCATCCCATTATAATCATTTTAAACCCGAGGAAGTTTAGTCCCTAAACGAAAGCATTTACGAAACTAAATATCCTAAACGGTAAATCCTTTGTTTAGTTTACGTCTAAATTGACTAAATGTGTTCTGGGTTTTCATAGACAAATAATTTTAGGCTATACTCGCTACTCACTAGTTAGCTATTACTTATTTGCTCCCTGGCTTTAATACACAAAAACACAAGTTTATCTCACTCATGAACATTAGAAACACAAGTCGTATACTAAATCGACACACGAACTTCAGATTCAATTAAACTATATTTCTTACCGATCAATCCACCAATGAGAAAGCATATCGCTTGTGCGATGAGAAAAAGAACTGTCAAAATGAAGAGTTTTCTTCCACTCAAGTTTTCAAGTACAGTTCCAGCCATGATTAAAAAATCGTGTGATTCCCCGAAGAATTATAATTTCGGTCCATAAAATTTAGTGGAATATTTCAAATCTCCAAGCTAAAAGTTGTGTTGCGTGATTCAATATAATAATTGTGCCTGCGTTTAAACTCTAAACTGTCTCGCCAAGAGGAAGTTTCAAGGATCACACTGAACTTTATTCCAGTGACAAGTATATTACAGTCTTGAGTTTCTTAATTCCAAGTAGGATTCTTGGACGACGTCCGTGTTGATGAAAGTTTAATTGCTGGAGATAAGAGAAGAACAATTAATACTGTCCAAACATCTACGGAGAATACTTAAGATCGGAAGGTACGTGTCAATTGATGTCTGGTAAAAAGCCGAGTGCCCAGACAGATCTTTCAGAATTTGTAAGTTAGGGAAAGACTATATATATATTGGACGAGTATGACGGAGTATGAGTCGTCAATCTAGGCCTGTTCCGCCGGCATTATGCATTTTTGCTTTATACTTTTTAGCTCTCCACGATCTCTGCGAGACTTGTTTGCTTTTCTTCAATGGAAATACATGGACGGAATATCAGGTTCTCCTTAGACCCTCCGGATATCCAAGTTACTGTGCATCTTCTACACAACTTGAAATAAACCTTTTTCATTAGGTAGTTTTACTTCTTCCTACCCAACAACCCAACATCAGCTTCGTGTGTGTGAAAACCTTCCAACCGTACCTTATGCCCTAAACTTTACATTTTATTTCTCCGCATTCTTCTTCCCAGAAATTTACCTGCTTATTGTACCTACACTACTCACCGCTTTATTTATAGCTAGTGAAGACCTATTAACTCCTTTTTCTACGTTTCATTTTCAGTATTTTTCAATACGAAACCTCAAATCTACTCCTGGGACATCGTGTGGAGTAATAAACCATCGTGTACAAATATTTTCCAACATTCTAATATTTCCAACCTCATGAAGTATTGAATAGCTCTTGCCTTCAAATACTCATTATTATGAACCAATATCTTTCCTAAAATATTTACCAAAGTCTACTCTTGGGACAATGGCGTTATACACCGAGTAGTTTCCTGAATGAGAACTAATGCAAGTATTAATCTCCCTACGATCGAGAGAATATTAAGGTGAGGCAAGTTGCGACAAATGATTGCAAACAGTTTATATTCATACGTTAATGAGACTTCTTAAGAGTCATAATATGATGTATGTGTCATAGTATAGTGCGTGTGTGTGATTCCTATGGGACTACTCACATTTGAGAAAGTCAAAGACATGCATGACTTCTTGGATTGCACAAAACCACATCCACGTGAGCAATAATTGTATTCCAGTAAAATGAGTTTTAAGAGTAATTCTGTGACAGTTTGTGTTGGTGACTCAACTTTCTCCAGTGGGCGAGTTGGACAAAGTGGACTCCACACGCCCTCTCTTCGCCACTCTTCACTTCAGTTGGCTTCTTGTGGCGCCACATTTGAATTCTTGTTGCCGCTGCTCAGTCTCCGCGATTG
>JAQGAB010001255.1:0-17721 GCA_034696565.1 Isotomurus graminis
CTCCTACCCTAAACGTTAATATGGGCAGGGTATTTTTTGACAAAAGTTTAAGTTGGAGATTGTCAAATTACCCTAGGCACCCAGAATCTTCATACCAGGTTTACAACTCTGACTATTTCATTGTAAGTCACTTGGAAAATATTGCTGATGAAACGCACTTCTCATTCCAGTCATGTGAGGAATGAAACCTTGAGGAGCTTTTACTGAATTGAGACTTCAATCGAAGTGCTTTTCTGCTAGTAAGCTAGCTAAAGAAGGAAAATTTATATCCTTGTGGTTTGAATGAATTTACTTGTAACTAATATAAATCATTTTAAGTGTAAAGAAAGTATAGAGTAAGATGCCCATTCTTATTAATCCAATTTGAGAGAGTATACGAGGTGGTATGATTTATAGGCTATTATCATTTATACACATCATTGGGTATCAATCCCTCCCGTTGTAGTTGCATCACACTGTTTACCACGCCACTTGCCTAATGTTTTATTTAAGCTATGGCACTTCGTTGCGATGTTTTACTGCGTTGTAACATCACGCGACGTAAAAACTGCGATGTTATCGTTCGCGATGAAATCTTGAGATGCCCACAGGCAAATCGTGGCACTCCTCCTTTGCTCCACAATACACAATGGGATGATATGGATCTGCCGTATCATCCATCCATCCCAAATCTCCCGGCTGCTACCTTCTCCCCTCATTAAAACATTTCTCTCAAGAAGCACTTAAATCTAAGCCTGTTCCATTGTGAGTTATTTATTTATTAAGAGATTACGGAGCATTTCAGAACACGAGAATCGCGTCGATGGAAGTGTCGCAAATGGTTTTGAACATTTCTGATGTGCTCGTTCGTTTGAGGTAATCAAAATTTTCTACTCTAGCACGCGTGGTCCTCATCGCCTTCGCCCGTCGTACATCTCCTGTGGTCAATGCGACTCTAAGGAGACCAGCCTTGAACTCCTTGGACCTCTCGAAGATCTGCGCTCCCCTCGGAACAGACAATGAGATGCCCAGGGCAGTCGTCGCTGTCATCATGGGCATCCCGAGGTACCACGGCATCTCAGCCACAGGGAAGAGTCTCACTGTCCCGAACACTCCAACGACACTGAGGAACATTGCGAGGGACAGGACGAAGGGCACGATGTGGTGGGCGATGGTTCCGCAGACGACGTGGAGGATGTACATCTGCGAGTGAAGGAGGAGGAGTTGTGGAAGGTACCTCTTCCGGTACATCGACGACCTCCAGCGTTCCCTCCCGACTTCCAGACTCCGTTGCATCCTCTCCAGCAACTCCGCCTGTGGCTCGACATACACCAGAACGACGGTCATGAGAGTCATCATCATTTGCCAAATCGCGTGGTTAAGGAATCCAAAGGTGAGTGTCCGAATGGCGTACTTTAGGAGTGCTTGAGATACTGGTTCTTGGGGGACGAGGGGAAAGATTAGATGTAGGAAGTCCAGGTTGAAGTAAACCATCGAACAGCTGAGAATCACTGGAACTCCTACCGACGAGTCCATTGCGAGATACGCCAGACCCATCACATCATCCTGCCAAGCCATTCCTTGTTTCGTGGGAGGTTTGTTGCTCAGAATATCTACAGAGGTGTTCAAAGGTGTAACATTTACAGCAATTGATGTTAAGTGGAGCCTTCCAAATAATAATGTGTAGTCTCAATATGCCTCGTTTATATGTGTGGGGTGCACATCCCTCACTCATCATTCACTCATCCCTTTTATGATGAATAATGATACGAATGCAGATCTTCTTAATTAGCCAATATCTCTGTCATGCGAGCTTGCGAAGTTACCCCCCGAAGTCACGCTATAGGTTATAGTATATAGATTCAGTACGTAAAGTTTGAAAGAGATCCGATAAGAGGTTATCTTGCAGCAGCGATTCAAAAACCTGTTGAGGCTTAACAATAAATATGTCTCAACTTTCCTTATTATAACGTGGAATCCCCAAGTTATATCAACAAATATTCCGTTTTAGTTAACTATCCTTATGCTAATCGAAAGCGTTTATTTCTACGGTCACTAAATAAGACGAAGCCTGCCGTCCGCCCTAGGACGACATCCTTCATTTAACCCAGCAGGACTTAGGTAAGGTGTTAGAAAGGTCAATGCCTGAAGAACATAAAGGTCATTACCAAGAAGTAGCCTCCAAGTGTCATCCATCTTGAGTGAAGCGTTGGTGGCAGTGCAGCAATCTTGTGCAGTAACAGAGAAAAACACGACGTAGACAAAGTTTACAAACAACCAGGTTTGGACTAAGACCATGAGGGTGATACAGATGAGAGGTACGTGCGGACCGGTGGGGGACGTTTTCCACACCCACAGGAAGTGACATCCGTACACAAACTGAATCACCTGAAGAAAAACAACGCAGTACCACGGAATCAGACGTCTTCGTTCCTCAGCTACAAAGTCACACGTCCTGTCATTAAAGTGAAGTGCCAAGGGGAATGGGCAGAGGTACCGGACAAAAATCTGTAGCGCTTGCTTCGTCAGTTGTCGCATGTTTGACGCATTTTAAACTTAAGAACTTAACCTTACAAATATTTCGTCGTACGTATTCATTGATTTTGTTTCATTAGGGGCATTCCAGGTCACCTTAACCTTCGCTTACAGGTCAACTACACCTTTCTTAATTAAAGTACACAGGAAGTTAAACGTTTGTACCTGAAATGAAAGTTCCGTAATTAAATATATTAAGGTCAAGGTCCTTCACGATAGTTTTATATATTTGCCGTAGTTTTCACGTGATTGGACAGTTTAATCTCAACCCAGTGACCTGTTGCGACGTTATTAGTTTTTAAAATAGAACAGATCAATTGTACACAAACGTATATACCAATCTTCCTATTCTGTGCGATATATTTTGTGTAATAAATGAACAGTAACATTTTAAATCACCTCTTGTAATTATTTCTATTGTTGTGTGCGTCTTTTAATTTACAAACGTGGGAATTCAATCCACAACAGGTGCTGAGAGCAATCACCAATAACGTCACTTTAAACCGGTTAACACTTTCAGTGTGTTAAATATCCTTCACTAAACTGTAAATCGTACCTATTAAGTTTACACGTGAATAAATCTTGCTTTCTGAATTAATTCTAGTTGTACTGGAATCAGTTAAATTTTCAGGGGCTTCGGTATCCCTCAGAATTCTCTCTTCATATCCAAATGCTACCCTTTGTAACGCTTTTACGTAACTGGAAACGCACGTGTTGTCAAAGTCTATTAATTAAATACGTTTAAATTAAATATAGAAACCGTGTAGCGTATATTCAATCTCTTAAATAAGTTTATACCAATGCCCTGTGAATATTCCAAGACATTAGGTTCGAAATCATGCACATATTTTATCCCCTCAAGCACAAAGGGAGGGATGACAAAGTAATAAGAAGCATCAGGATATAAAGGCTGCATTACTGGAGTGCCAATGTCGTCATGCAAAAGTCTTAACTGCATGACGCGGGAATAATCTCCAGATGTAAAGTAATGAACTTATATTCCATCTGAGGATAAAACAGTATTTTACTTCAAACTTGCTGAAACTGTCCACAGTCTTTTAAGGTTCCATCTTTATTTGTAATTATCCCTGTTGCACTTCTTTCAAACATTTTAAGCAATTTAGAACCCAGGATTCGAGTTTAGTAGACATGATTATGGTACGGCAGCCACTTGTGAATATCCAGTGACGTAATATTACCTAATGTAACCATTATTAGTTTGTTTAATATTCAGGACTGAGGTTATTGCCAATTTTAAGTGTACTTTAATGTGATTGACTAACTGCCTACTATCAGATTTCCCATATTGTATTCCCGTCGCCAACATTCCTTCCCTCCTGCCAGCCGGAAATGCGATGACGCTATAACTGCAGTGGCCTTATTAACCTGATCTGCGAGTTTTTCAACTAGTACAGCAAATCTACAATTCAGAGTTAAATGTAATTAACTTTAACTCAACACGAAAGATTAACACAGTACGAAAATTCGTCACTGGAAGGTCAGATGCTTCCAGTTTGGTTCTTCCGGAATTAATTCACATCAATTCCCCATTCGCCTGGATGTCCACTACCATCTTTCCAACTTTTGATCCGTAATCTCCCGCAGTATGTATCCAGTCCCCCACTGTTCGGGAAAGTTTCCTTTAAATTTCCATCAGTGAATTAATGTAATAATATTTTAATTGATTAACTAATACCTGACATGTCTTTGGAGCTTCCAAAGAATTTCCCGTAAACCACTACTTTTATTTCAAGAATCTGTCCAAAAATCTTCTTTAATTTAAGTGATTAAGTTAACAACAAAATCACACACAACATTTAATATTTATGAATGGATTAATTAGTCATTCCCACGTGGCATGTGAAACACTAAACGTTATGCAACAACGAAATATAATCCAAGTTACGAAGCTTATCTAGGTTTCTGTTCCTTAAAGAAATATATTATATATTACGACGTACGTCTGATTAATCTTTAATCTTGTCTACTTGCTCTACTTGTCTACGTCATTATTTCCTCTGAGATTAAGAAACTGCGCACAATTAAACGTTTAAGAAATAAATCTGAGGTTTAGCGTCATTTATAAATCGTTTTGCTTATCTTCTAGTTGACAGTTTCCTGTATATCCAGAAGGACAATTCCAGCAATTAAATTGTTTAGAATCAAACTGTAATCATAAATGAAGCGCAAAGGAATAATGAAGTTACCAACCTTTGTCCTCCTATTGAGCTTAACACCTCTGGCACAATCAACCAACTGTCAAACAAAGTTTGAAGAGGATTCAGAACTGGTCAAAAATCCTACATTATCCAAAAAGTAGGTACCTCTTGTGATTTGTCTGCCACTTGAAACTAAACACATTTGCTTCAGCTTGACAGAGCCACTGGTATGCGGAATACGGGAACAATGGATTAAACATGATTTACACAATCGTTCAGACTCAATCACGGAAGATGCCAAAATTATTTGGACCGATAAACAATGTCTTGATAACAACACAATTGCATTCAGAGGTAAGATACATAAAATGCGTTCAAACATCATTTACATTAACTTAATTGCACGAATAATAGAAAATTTTAAACAACCACAACGTTATCTGGCCTTTCAATGCATCAGCACCGGTCCTATCCAAGTTCTTTACAGTGGACAATTGGTAAGAACATTTTTTAATTGCCAATGTTTAACTTATAAGCTAATCAAGTCTTAAACTTATTAGAAACTTTCAAAAGCAAGCTAACTATATTAAGTACTTTGTATTTGCCAGCCTGCCGTTGGAAACATTTACTCGTCCTATTATTTAGTAACCACACAAAAGCACGTTACTATTATTCACGTTCCCTTGGAGTTTTCGAAATCAGGAAATTACACATTCAAACTCTTGGACCAGGAGGACCCGTCCACGAAATGGTTATACATCTTCTTCAAAAGTAAGTACACTGCAATTCATTTATTCATTTATACAAGCGTTTGGGCTGCCATGCCTTAAAGTAGTGTCTCCTAACAACTTAATATAAAATTTTACATCACCCCTAACGGACAATTTCAAAGTAATAACTGGTTGCCATTTGATTTCACTATTGATAATCAGCATCACCAGATGAGTTCATACGGTCGCATCCAAAGAAGATAATGGACCAAACTTACGATGACCCTCGTGATCCTTCTAAAATTATAATCCCATGTCAAGCAAATGGTCCAGAAAACCGTGACGTTTCTTTGGAAAATGCCACTGCGGTAGGTCAACACTTTCTCTAGATTTTAATTCATTAGAACTCGTCTTGTCCCTCATTCCCTAATCTGTCATCTTTCAGAACAATATTTCATTCCACTACGACCCTAAAAGAGGAATTGTAATTGACAAATTAAACTTCAAGAACAATTTACAACTCATATCCAAAAAAACACAGAAATACGGTTTACCTCAGTACCTTGTTCACTGCAAGATATCCATCGAAGGTTATAAACTAACGACGAATGTGTTAGGTAAGTTGTGCATAAAATGAATCTTAAGCAGTGTCAACTAACTCCAAGGCTTTGCAGTTAACCTAAAACGAAAACTCTTTTCTGAAACGCTCGGAGGAAGCAGCCAACTTTCCCTTCAAACACAAAACTCCACACTCGAGTGTTCCTTCTCACCAAACTCAGATAACAAACCATTCTACATGAACAACATTTATTTCATTACGTCTAGTGAATGGAGATTCTTGTACAGTTGTGCCTTAAAGGTAATTCGCAGTGAATTTAATTTATTGCAACCTTTTAAACCTAAATTTACAAACAGAATGCAACTTGTGAGTGGAATCTGCACTGGACAGACAATGGAGACTTCCAAGCAAATACAAAAGCCGTGTTGAACAAGAAATACGAGTTCTGTCACCGAAGCCCATGTCACCTTAACCAACCATTCAGATCCGGTTTATTAAGATGCGCCACAATTGAAGATGGAAAAAGCGTCGTTGGACTTTATTTCACAGGACTTGACAGCCGAATTTGTAAGTTGTGTGTCGCATTTGTAATCCATCTGAACATTCTTAGCAGCCCCAGAAACACGTACCGCATATTAGCTCAGCGTATTTTGTGGTCACTCTAAATACTAAAAGCTACAGACCCAAAATTTGTAGATTAACTATCTAACCACACTGTGACTTAATTTTGTCCTACCCAAAACGTATATTTTCAGATATGCATGACAACCTACACCAGCTTTCTTCAAATATTACAATTCAAATGTCTACAAAGTCCCCCATAATAAATTCTGGGCCAACCGATACAAGCCCCACAAACAAACTACATGTGACTTGCAAAGCCGTATACTTTGTTGTACTCCCAGGATTTAACTGGACACTAGTTTTTCTAAACGGAAGTACCAAACCAATCCCAACTCAAAACAATCACACACATTTGTCATTAATTCAAAGTAAGAAGCGTCCTCCACTAAAACTATCCTTACAAAAATTAACAGTCACTGATTTTAAGGTCCTACCCTCAACATTGGTGAGTTCGAAGAGACGCTTAATCTGGAAGTTCCAAAGGACGCAGACAAGTTAATTTGTGAAGCACATGTGAGGGATACAAACAACCTCGTGTCAGCTTCCTTTGTCATCCGCCCTACACGTAAACAATTAATTCCACAACTTATGAAACGTTTCTATTGCATATTTAATTCCCAGCTCCCGCAAGCAGCCAAACGTTGAACATGGGAGCATTCCCACTTGTCACACTTATTTGTGTTGGCCTGATTATCGGGTTTATTTCCGTGATTGCCATAAGCCGCAACCAAAAGAAACAAATTCTTTCTCGTGCAGACATCTCCCATTTCTTGAATGGCCAAGACATTATTCGAAGTGTCAGTGACGAAAATATTTACGTGTCCCAGCCGTACAAGAAAGAAAAGGAAATTGATTTCACTGAATTTACAATTGGTTTGTGGTTTAACTTTCTATTTAAAAGGAAGACTATTAATTGATTAACCTGTTAGACAAGGACTCAGTTCTTGGTTCCGGGTCCTACGGAATAGTCTTGAAGGGCACAGTACGCGGAGTAGAAGTGGCTGTCAAAACGGTTAAGCCAAACACAGAAAGAGACGTTCTCCTTGCTTTACTTGCTGAAATTAAAGTAATGAGTTCCCTGGATGAACATCCGAATCTCGTGTCTTTTATCGGAGCTCGTACAAACAACATTGCGAAAGGTACTAACGCATTTAATCCTACATTAAACTTTAATTGATATTATTTGAACAGGTGAGGTGTACCTGTTTGTCGAGTTTTGTCCTCTCGGAAGCGTAGAAGGGTTTCTCAGGAAAACAAAACTGAATATGCGTGAATCAAACACATACGGGGACAAAGAAGAAACCTACCTACTCACGAGTCTCTTAAACTGGTCAATGCAAACCGCACTTGGAATGCAATACCTCAGCGATCGAAAAGTAATTCACGGAGATTTGGCTGTAAGGAACCTTCTCCTCAAAGACATGCGGACTCTTAAAATAACTGACTTTGGATTGGCCAGACAACTCCACAATTATTCCATCTACCAAAAGACGCAACAGGTGAGTCACAAGCCCCACAACATCATCTCTTACTCTTAATCATTTCTTACAACAGCAACCGTTGCCTTGGCGTCACATGTCCCCGGAAAGTTTATCCGAAATGGAATTCTCGGTCAAATCTGACGTGTGGGCTTTTGGCGTGACGTTGTGGGAGATGTTTTCCTTGGGAGCGATTCCTTACTCTGGCCTGCAATGGACTGTAGGATTCACTTCACAATTGGATTCAGGACTTCGTCTTGACAGACCTGAATTTTGCTCACCTGCATTGTATGTACCTTAATAGTATCTTTACTATTCTACTCTAATCAATATGTTTTCTAGATTCGCAGTAATGAAGAGATGCTGGGAGTTGATTCCTAAGGCTCGGCCTGATTTCAATGAATTGATTGATGAATTGGACCAAATACACTTCTTCACTTGAACACTAACAACTTAAACCCAAAAGCATCGAAGTTGATCAAAGTGTTTTGTATCCACTAATTACTTCCTTCCATATGAACAGGATTGCCCAGGAATATTTAGTCTCAATTTAAAGTATAACATTAAATGTATAAACATTTCCAATTCACTTGCCTAGCTACGGAAATATTCTGCTTTATACTTATGAATCATTTTCTGCTTAAGCTATCATGTTATGAAAGCCAAGTTAATTTACTTTAATTATTCAAGTTAAAAACCAACAGAATTCACACACATAATATTCATGCTTGTCTTTACTATATTACAACCTTTAAACTTAAGCCTGAATATTTGCAACCTAATTAAGCTGTACATTTATACCTAAGCACAACAAAACTTATTCCTTACCGTTAAATAAAATACACAAACATTCATACTCTACAACACCCTGTATAATTATTCTACATAACTAAAATTCGTTTGTACAATTGCACACCGCGTGTGTCCTGAAAAAGTTCAACAATACACAACCAACCCGCTAGAAATGTACCAATTAAGATACCAGGAATTCACATTTCGTATTATTCACTCATAAAACTTTAAAACCGTCTTATACTGTCTTACCGTACTTATCTCATTGTTTCTGTGAGATTTTGTTTGTAAGTCTTCTCCTTAATTCAAGTAATCAAGAGTCATTACCGAAATGCTTAAGAAGTTGACAGAATGGAGATTAATTTCGATCCAGTTGCATCATTAGCAGCCCCTCGAGAGCCAAGAATTGTTTTATTAATGCTTTTGGTTACCACACGTAATTAAAGTGACCATTTTAGTGTGGATGATTAATAAGGTTCGTTTAAGGATCAGCCAAGTGGGGTGTGGATGAGGATATTTAAACAGATAGGTTAATGAATAACAGTGAGTAAAGTCAACCTTCCCTTCCTCCGAGCGAAACGAAGGGGAATGCGACAGGGCAAAATATTCATCTTGACAACAAAACAGGTTTCCTAAGTAAAATATTCACACGCGGAAGAACATCTTCTGCTGCATCTTCAACAGTCTCAGTCATTCCACTCGTCCCACAAGATGAAGAATCAACTCTTCCTTGTCATCTTCTTCCTTTTGGTTTCCTGCTTCGAGGCAGGTGAGTAAAGAAACTTTCTTATTTAACAATTAAGACACATTAAACAATTTAACTTAAACAGGAGAGGCACAAGCAGTGGGAAGTGATGAATTGAACCAACAGAACATCCTGGACGACATGCAATCCGAACAGAAAGTATTTCCTCCTGGAGACAAGTCCTTTTGGATTCCTTACAGTGACAGAACAGCTGGAGTGATAACATTTCCCGTAATTCCAGAACAAATCTTTCAACCGGAAGTGAACGAAGAAGTTCCATGGAGAAAATGGGCCTACGGAGTTAAGCAGAAGATCATTGCGAAACCCAAATCAGACGTGGGAGTGATTGTCTCCAGGAATTACATTCTCAAGGAGAACTTCCGGGACTACAGAAACCTCTCCAGGTTCCCTGAACTCCTAAAACCATCGGACAAAGTTCTTCTGGAGATGTCCAAGCAACTCATGGACAATCCACTGTACTCTCCTCAAGAACACTTCCTGTCACTAGCCGTGGAAAGCAGAATGAAGACTCCAGTTCCATTAAACGGTTCCATGTCTTCACCTGGAACCTTCCACAATGGAACAATCACTCTGAGTTCATCCAGGACTCCTGGAAACCTAATGAGCATCCCATTCACTCTCACCAACATGGACAGTCCGGACTTAATGCTGAAACAAATAGAAACTATGGGAAACCAGTTGGGGGAACGTGAGAAAGGAGAGTTGCGTGAGTTCCTCAAACTCATTCATGGAATCCACAAGGAATCCTTTACCAATGGAACTGCAGCGATGGACAGATTTCTCCAGCGAAGTGGCAGTCTAAAGCGTCCTTCATTTTACATTCCCGTGGAGTCCAGTCCCGCAGTGACATTGGAAGACCCTGAAGAAGAAGCAGAGGCTGTTCGAGTAAAGAATGAATTGTACATGAAGGAAGAGTCCTCCAGGAACGTTGCCTGGTTACACAGTTCCACGATCGCTATGCGGGTCATCTCGTCTCCCTCATTTTACACCCAACAGGTCACCACAACCCTCCCTCCGATCGTTAAGTTCAAAGTAGAAAAGACATTTGGACACTACGGACCAGCTTATGGTGGATAACCAAAGAATATTTAGCCATTCCATTCCTTAAGAGTAATTAATACCTCTAAAAATAACCTTTAATTAAACTACAGGGTTAAATCAAAGAAAAAACAGGAGTGTGCCAATTCAGGCATAACCATGTCAGGAAATCGTACAGAATTTATTAACCCTGTGTGTGCGACAACTCTGATAGTTATCTGATACAGTTCAGTTATCAACTCATTTCATATCCTAATATCTCCTTTATACCTCAAATCAACGTGTAATGGAACTGGAACATTGTTAATGCATAACAATCATAGGACAACTATAAGTGTCTTAATTACTTGTACACCTTCGTTCAATCTCAAGTGAGTGTATAGATCCAATTTCAATTAATAGAAAACTCATCTACCCATATTAAGCTCCAAAGGAGCATTCCTTACCGCTAAATGTTCTCTAGAAATTACGGAAGAAAGCATCTTAACTCTCTAGGCTATACCCCAGACAGACGTATTAACACATCTGGAAACAATACCAGGATGATATGAGAGACGAAATGTTTAAACTAATTAAGGCCCAGTGATGCTAATGGAAGTTCTTTAAACGAGACAGTTTACATCCTCTAAAAAGATTTACTAAAGCCAAACATCACTTAAATGTTGAGCTGAAATAAGACGTTTAAGGAATATACAAGTTGGATTACCAGTTCACACTCCACCTCCCTAATCACTAGTCTTCATGCCAGAAATATTTACGAGATGTTCACATAAGAAAAACTCATCCGTTCTGGTCAAGTAAATTCATTGTTACATTGTTACTCTTGTAACAAAAGCTACTAAGACAGTCTCTAGTTATTTACTAACACTCCTCCTATATCTATAACAACACGGCAATCATTTAATAACACTACTAATACTAAACACTAATCCTACTCTTTAGCTGTGTGAAGACTCAATGGCCGCTCAATGTCGTCGTCTTAATCCGCCCTTCATATTTTAAACTATTTTAATTATCTCTAAGCGTATTTAACAATTGATTAAGCAGAATAAGACTTATCAAAGCCTTTCGTTCGTTCTGGTTAAGGAATCACACTTGTTAGTCTTGTAACACATAACGGTATCCTTTGTAACACTCCTTAATAAATTCTCATAAAGATTAACTCAATCACGTCCATTGTACACATCATAATCATTCTCCCAAAACCTGGAGAAGACCTACTCCTTCCTCTTCCTAATCAATTCACACATATTGTCTGTGTCTCAATTTCCCCGATTCTTTAATAAACAAGCCTTTAACCCACCAGACACTTCTAACCAAATCCTTAAACAACAAGGACAGTCTCTACCATATCCCTACACAGAGTGAAATGATATGAAACCGCATCTCCACCTTTTCTTATAAAAGATTCACCGCTGGAAAAGATAAGACAAACCTTAACCCTCCAATGAATAAAGAAAAAATATTCCACACTTATTCCCACGACTCTGGCTTAAGAATGAGTTGCATAGCATTTAAGAATAAGCAAGTTGAGAAGGAAGACTTAAGCAGGAATTAATTAGTACCTTCTTAATAATTAATCACTTCTGTGTATAAGTTATGAAATGTTCTTGTGAGAAAAACAACTCCGTTCTGGTTAACTAAACAATATTCATTGTTACAAGAGTTAACAAAGAGTTTGTCCGATTACACAGCTACTCTTTTTCTTAGTTGAAGGAATACTCCAGTATTCCTCCACTAATCCTGGAAGAGGAAAAGAACCTGGACAAGCAATAAAACCCATTAAAATGAGTCTACGGTTTCCTGGTCTCTGTATATTTAAAGACAACTCAGTGGACTCCAGGATTATTCACTCTAGACTTCCATCCATTCCACAAGTATTAATTCAGCTCTTAAGATGTTAAGGTCAGTGGTGGTGATAACCTTTGCCCTTCTGCTGGTCGGTCCAAGCGATGGAGTTCAAATAGGATCGTGTTACAAGAAGGGAACAACTTGTTCCTCATTCGAAGGCCGCGTCCCTTCGCTTCCTGGAAAGCTGGCCACCACGAAGTTCGGGAGTTGTCCAGGATCGGATCAAGTCATGTTGGACTGCGAGTCCTGGGGTAAGTTGAGACTCCCTTAATCTCCTCCCTGAGCTGATTAATCCTTAATCTTCAGACAGGAAAGGCTGCATCGCCACGGACTGCATGAGGAAGTCTTCAGTTAAAAGCAACGCGCAGTGTCGGTCGATAACCGTGAAGGACTCCAGTCCGAATTACGCGCACAGCATCAACGCTTTCCAGGAGAGTTGCGCTTCGAAGAGTGAAGAACGAGTTGTGTGTTGCCAACCGGACGCTGTGGAATGTAAGAGGTCACTGGGTGGTCACTAAAGGTCACAGGGGTCTAATTAAGGGTGGGTGTGGTTTACAGCGATCCTGTTGGCCGGCTATGGCGCGGAGGCACACGAGTTCCCCCATCAGGTCCTCATCCTCCCGAAGCCAAAGCAAGAAGGGTCTCCAGGAAATTACATTTTAAGTCAATGCGGAGCGACAATCTACAACGAGAAGTGGATCATCACTGCAGCGTAAGTTGGAAGAGTCACTAGAGGTCACACCCTTAGGAAAGGAGTAAAATGTTTTGGCTTGTGTAGTCACTGCGTTGTGAACGAGGAACTCCACCCGACGTACCAAAATCCGAACCCCGAGAGGCCGTTGAAGTTCGCCACTCCGTTGGAAGGAAAGCAGGTGGAAGTTGTCGTTGGGTCGAATATTCCAGGAACCGCTCCGGCCTCACATCGCTACCAAGTCAAGAACGTTATCGTTCACAAGGACTACTCGGCCCTTAAGAAGAATCAGGACGCAAAGATCGCGCGGAGAGAGAATCCCGCGGTCACTGTAAATGACATGGCGCTGTTGGAACTGGAAACGGAGATGCAGTTTAATGAGGACACGATGGCCATCAAAATCGCTCCCCCGAACTTTCTTCCAGAACGTAAGGCTCGCACTACTTTGGAGTGGGAGGAGTTTCTGGACTGGTAGGAGCCTAACGGGAATGTTCTTATCACGCAGGGTACTCAGATAAGCTGATGATCATCGGTTGGGGCACAACGGACAACTTGCAGGTCGCGGAATTCCTCCAGAAGGGAGACCTCGTGATTCGGGATGAACGGAGGCAGTGCGCACCGCGCTACAGGGGATTCAACGCTTCCCAGCATTTGTGCATTGGAGGATACGTCGACGGAGTTTATGGAAAGAGTAAGTGGAAGAGTCACTGGATTCCTGGAACTCTTGGAAGTCCTCTTCACTAAATAATCTCTGGTTTGTATTGCAGCTGCTGGAGGTGGAGACTCCGGAGGACCAGCGATCTGCAGAGACGCTGAAGGCCAAGCGATCCTCTGCGGGGTCACTTCTTTCGGAGGCGACGACAAGCAATGCAGTGAGACTCCCAGCGAGACCACCTGCCCTTCCAGCGTCTACGCAGACGTCACCTTTTTCAGAGATTGGATTATAGAAAAAGCCGGAGCGCAGGACACGGGAAAGACAAAGTTCATGAAGACTCCGCTCTATGGAATCGACGCTGGAAACGAATACTCCCAAGTAAAGGTCAGAAGTTCAGATGGAAAGACCTGCGGAGGGACCCTCGTGGCTTCCGACACCGTCGTCACCGCTGCCCACTGCGCCTTCCAGGAAAGCGGAGAAGGTAAGCCGGGAGTCAGCGTCATGTACAATGGAAAGGAATACGACTTATCAGGCGCGTCGCTGTTGACACTGTCTGGAAACTCCCAATTGGAACGGAAGAACGAGAGATTCAACCGCCGGTTCAAGAAGTCCAACGGCCTCACGATCATCGAAGACCCGTACTTTGCATCTGACGTCGCGATGCTTAAGTTATCCTCAAAGGTGTCCAACGCGCGCCCTGCGGCCATGTCGTCTCAGTCACTCTCCGAGTCCGAAGGTAGCTTAACTTAATCTCCTGTCAAAGACACAAGACGTTTAATGCTTCAATTATTATTTCAGGGAACGTTTACGAAGTCTCCTGGATGAGAAACTCCACCGGAGGACTTCGGAAGTTTCCAGTGAACGTCTTGGAAAAAGAGAACTGCGAAGGCCGCTACAATCGGATCTCCCAGAACGCTGTCAAATTTGAACTCTCCGCTACTGACGTCTGCATGGTGGAGAAGTACTCCGGAGGGTCCTCGTGTGACCGCGAAGTCGGCGGCGGAGTGTTCTGCGGGGACAAACTCTGCGGAGTCCAAGTGTTCCGGATGTGCGACTTCTCAGCCCCCAGAATCATCACCGACATCTCCTACCTCGCCCCAACCATCCAAGCAAACGCTTAGTAGCACAACCACGTGTGTGTTTAAGCAAATAAGTTCTTAAACTTTGTACCTTAGTCACTTAGCGAATTATTTACCAATAAACTAGTCCTCTCGAACCTCTTGGGCTTAATCTTCTTAAACAATCAAGTCCTACACTGGAAATGCTTAAGTCTTTAAGTCTTTCTTGGCTCGGTGATACGTCTCAAACTATTTTAAATATCCACACACTTATAGCCAATTCAACAAGTACATTTGTTAATAGACACACACCTTCAAATATTAAACAACTTGTGTACATCTCGTCCCACCTTGTTCTACACTTAAACGGCCACCGTTTTACAGATAAATGAACAGTCTTGCTAAATAACGAAGCAGACTGGACCACCGCCACCATTTCTATTAAGCACAACAAGAGTAAAGTGATAGCAACAAAATATTAACAACTTGCTTCAATTACTTAATCATAAATTAGATCACATAGAAGGGAATGTAATTAGGAAACATCATTTCACTCATTAAGGGACATTCACACAGCTGTCTACATTACTTAACACTTTGTCCGAAATGCACCTGAAGGAGCCTAGAGAGGTGAACTCAATCTGATACCACTCAACAGCCATGCTTAAGGCAAAGTATTTAAGAGACGGCCTGTCAAATAAAAACATTTCCAGTGTTTAACTCTACACAGGGAAACGGTTTGTAGACTTTAATTCCCACGACTCCTTCCAACAACCAGAGAACAATTAGTTTAATCATTTGCATCCAGAAGTATGTCAAGCACTAAACAGTGAGAGTCATAAGGAAACCTGTGATCTCATTAGCAGTTCACCTCCACTTAATCACGAGTGAGTATACAACTTATCCACTGTGGGAAACACTCATTCGTTCTGCTTAAGCGAACTCTCAAACTCTCACTCCACACAGCTACTTAATAAATGTATACTGCATTGTAACTTAAGTCTAAGTCTAAGTCTAACAAATGCTTAAGCAATCCTGGAAGAGGAAGAATCCTGGAGAGGCAATAAACCTCGCCATGTGCACACACCGTTTCCTGGAATCCTTCTACTTAAGACGAAGTAGTGGATTCCACGAATATTCATTCCATGAGGACTTCCAGACACTCCACAACTACTCCATCATCTCTTAAGATGTTAAGGTCAGTTGTGGTGACAACCTTTGCCCTTCTGCTGGCCTATCCAAGCGATGGGGGTCAAGTAGGGTCCTGTCATCCCAAGGGAACCACGTGTTCTGACTTTGACGGCCGCGTCCCTTCGGAACCTGGAAAGCTGGCCACCAAGAAGTTCGGGAGTTGTCCAGGATCGGATCAAGTCATGTTGGAATGCGAGTCTTGGGGTAAGTTGAGACTCCCTTAATCTCCTCACACTCAGCTGACTAATCCTTAATCTTCAGACAGGAAAGGCTGCATCGCCACAGACTGCATGCCCAAGTCTTCAGTTAAAAGCAACGCGCAGTGTCAGTCGATAACCGCGAAGGACTCCAGCTCCGATTACGGCCACAGTATCAACGCCTTCCAGGAGAGTTGCGCCTCGAAGAGTGAAGAACGAGTTGTGTGCTGCCAACCGGACTCTAAGGAATGTAAGAGATCACTGGAAGGTCACTAAAGGTCACAGGGGTCTAATTAAGGGTGGGTGTGGTTTACAGCGGTCCTGTTGGCCGGCTACGGCGCGGAGCCACACGAGTTCCCTCATCAGGTCCTCCTCATTCCAAAGTCAAAGGACTCAGATGGAGACTACGGAATGGCTACGTGTGGAGCGACAATTTACAACGAAAAATGGATCATCACTGCAGCGTAAGTTGGAAGAGTCACTGGAGGTCACACCCTTAGGGAGTAACATGTGTTGGGTTGTGTAGTCACTGCGTTGTGGAGACTAAACTCCACCCGACGTACAAGAATCCGGATCCCACCAGGCCGTTGATGTTCGCCACTCCGTTGGAAGGAAAGCAAGTGGAAGTCGTCGTCGGGTCGAACATTCCAGGAACCGCTCCGGCCTCACATCGCTACCAAGTCAAGACCGTTATCGTCCACAAGGACTACTCGTCCCTTAAGAAGAATCAGGACGCGCGGATTGCAAAGGGAGCTGACCCCGCGGTCACTGTGTATGACATGGCGCTGTTGGAACTGGAAACGGAGATTCAGTTTAACGACGACACACTGGCCATTAAAATCGCTCCCCCGAACTTCATTCCAGAACGTAAGCCTCTAATGATTAAGTCTGGCTTAGAAGGAGTCCAAATTGAATCTTCTTATCGCGCAGAGTATTCCGATAACCTGGTTATCGTTGGCTGGGGCCGCACCGACTTTGGAAAGAGTCCAGAGTTCCTCCAGAAAGGTCACTTGGCCATTCGAGACAAAACCACGAGAAAGCAATGCGAGCGTTACCCGGGATTCGATCCATCGCAGCATTTGTGCATCGGAGGATTCGTGAACGGAGTTTACGGAAAGAGTAAGTCTTGGAACAGTCACTGGAATCCTCAGAGACCTTATGACCTTATTTGTATCCCAGGTGCTGGAAAGGGAGACTCAGGAGGCCCCGCGATCTGCAGAGACGCTGACGGACTTGCCGTTCTATGCGGAGTGACGTCATTCGGCCAAGGCGGGACGAAGTGTTCCGAGGCTCCCAGCGAAGACTCCTGCACTTCCAGCGTCTACGCTTCCATCTCCTTCTTCAGAGATTGGATTATCGACAACGCTGGAACTCAGGACACCGGAAGCACAAAGTTCATGAACACTCCGTTCTATGGAATCGACGCTGGAAACGAATA
>JAQGAB010001256.1:0-17701 GCA_034696565.1 Isotomurus graminis
AATTCCGTTATAAACTTGCAATTTACTAAACCTTCAATGTACAATTAATGCAATAAGAGAACTTGTTTGTGTAGTGGATACCCCATGAATTCACGTGAGCTAAAATATGTGGATAATTATTATTGCTTGTAAGTATTAATGAAGCGAGTCCAACTCTAGGTTCCCCATTACAACCAAATAAATCTCCTAACATGGAGAAATGATTAATCAGGCAAATCAGAGTGTCTAATGTGAGGTAATATTTCACAAAAGCTAGCCTGACTATTATAAATAGCTTGTGTCTTAAAGTCAGATTTCTTGACCACGTCTGCCTCAACTAATGATAATAAGCTTTTCCATGTTGTACAAATTCCAAGCAACAATCCCTACTTCGTGCAACTGAATAGAACCTTTTAGTAAAAGAAACACTGGGCAAACATTCATGCATTGGGAATTATCTTTCGTAAAAAGCAACCAAAATTCATTCGACCATACTTTAATTAATCATCAATCTACACTGTTTCTTTTATCGTCTTTGAATTCTTGGTGAATGCCTGTCCATAGGCTACGCACGGGGAAAAGAAGGAATTCTTCACGATCAACTTATCTGAGTCTTGAGACACATCATCTTCACCATCGTTCTGTGGGGAAAGTTGGGAAACGAGGAAAGGGAGGGGACATACATGATGCATACGGACCAAGATCAATTAATCAAGCCATTGATAGTGTGTGAAATGCGGATGTCATCCCAGTGGAGCAAGAAGCAGAGCTACTTTCTTCACTCACTATTCCCAGCTAACCCCGCATTTCTTGGGGTCTTCCAGTCAGCGCATTAAGTGATGCTCAAAGGAAATAGACGAAACCGTACTACTGACCATCCGAGGTGATGAGAATGATGACCAGGGGAATTTTAGTAGAATTACTACAGAAGCATGCGATTTTCCAGTTTCCTACGTTTGGGGGATTAAGACTTTTCACCTGTTTGTATTTACAAAAATTGTAAAACTTAAGTCACCATAATCCACCACGTTTAGGATTTCTTGGTTCACCCAAGAAAGAACTCCAACTGATCTGTAGAAAGGAGCTAAAGGATGTATAAGACACGTAGATGAGCTATTCATGGACTGTCCTTGCAAGGCAAGGGGGGTTGCAGGAAGATGGATGGATGTGATTCTCTTATCCGATTTTTCTGTCCTACTTCGATGCAGAGGAAAACTCAGATCGCCCTCACATACTGATGAAACCCCAAGTAACGTAAAAATGGGGATCACAGTGTGTCTGTCTTTGAATGCAAGGTTGTTGAAGAGACGGGGAGGAATTGTCCCTGGCACATGGTGATTGATCTCACAAGATCGATGAGTCGCTAATGTCTCATTGCCAGAATGGTCATTTTCAGAATCACTTTGAACATACACACCGGATTTGGTTCGAGGAATCCGTGAAATGCAGCGAGGGTTATCGTCAACTTCAAACTGTAATCCAGTCTTGTCAGTGGTTCTTTCAAGTCTAGAAGAATGAGATTTACCGTAGCCGCAGAGTAAACCAAGAAATGCTGATTAAAGGTAATACACCGAACGGATGTGTACAATGTAACGCTACTTGATATAAAAATATAATAATGTCAACAATTAGTGCTTTACGGAAAGAGTTTATAGCTATTGAAATACTAGGTTCCCATCTTCCAATTAATCATATTACTACACTTTGTTTATGAGTTATGGCACATGACTGCCGCTTCCTGCCTATCAGGTATTTATCATAACTCAGATCTTAAGTCAATTGTTGTTCTTTATGCATAACGAAGGGAGGTGTATTCATCTGTAATAAATTCCAACACTTTCATATCGAATTGTGAACACACACACAGACAGAAACAATCGGAGCATTATACCTCAGAGAGTGATTTCCTCCACACTGCCAGCTTTCTGTGATTTATATCGCCTCCCTCTTTCTCGCCTTCCTAATTAGAGAAAAATACTAGGCGGAAATAGACCCTTTAGTAAAACAACAAATTTTCCATGCTCACCTTACACTTGTCTTATTAGCTTAATTAGAGATGTGTAAGTAACAGTTAACCTCTTCTGACACAGCGAATGTCGGTCTACTCAAAACAATGGCTACACAGACTGGATAGAAGATTTAAATATCGCCAAAGGAAAGAATAGGATGCTGACCTGCCTTGTTACCTCACCCCAGAGTATAAAACTGACATTTGGTGTAAATTATACGGAAAGGCTAATCCAACTTGATTAATCAAATATTCATTTCAACGAAACTTGATTTTTCATCAACTCCTTTTATTTAACGAGGAAAACGGTTTGAATATTTCTCTAAATCACAATCATAATTTTGTAAACAAGCATTTAGCTCCGAGTAATAACTTCGAAGTGGAGTTCTTCGGTCTCAAGTAGCTTCTAATTATTAGCACGGAGTGCTTCCCACAGAGAAGATTCCTCACTCCCTCCCTGTCATGATGATCCATCCATGCAAATGCATCTCTTGATGTATGATGATGAATGTAATGATGATGATGAGATGAGACCTTCCAACATTTCATGATAATGAAAAAATTCATCCACACGATCTGCTACGACATGAACTTGACCTCACAACAACTTGCCTTAATTGCTCTACTGAAACTAACCCTGAGGTCCTTATGAGCCAAGAACAACTTCAATTGGCACAAGACTATATGCGCGGTGTTTTCATTGTTTGAAGGGTTTTCAACATTGAAAATATTATTAATAAACAATTAGTCCGTTTACTACTTTTTCACAGCCATCAATGACCTTCCTTAGCCAAGTTTGCTTGTTCACGACACACTCACTTCTTCCATAATATGTGAGAAACTCAGCAAAACAGTAAACTTAAAGTTTTCATGACTCATAATGGCTATCCATCTGTACGAAATTATTCGACTGTAGTATATCAGGTAGGTTTAGCTAGACATTAACTGCTTGAAAGTAGTAATAACATTTTGAAGGATGTATTTCAATACATTCATCATTTTAAGCGGCTTTCCTCCTTACTTGAGTGCTAATTGGAAGTCTTTGGAGTTGCATGGAAATACGAGTAATTTTGTGAAGTTAAAAACAATAAAATTTGCAATTATTTGGATCGTAAAATCCTTGTTGCACAAACGTCTTTATGATCCTTTGGCATCTGCTAAGAAGGAAATGCGTACAACAATATTTTTATAATTCTTTCTACTTAATATTTGACGGAGTAAGTTTAGGGAGCGGCCTATACAATAAAACCCAGAGACTCACATGAATTCGCGAGCTAATGTTTAATTACGAATAAAATGTAAAATAGAGAACGTATCAAAAAATAATTCTCGGCATAGCTTAAGACTTCATGTCATGAATAAATCTGGTATTAGTCAAAACTTTTCTTCTCGAATAATTAACTTTTAATTAATTTAATCCTTTGGAACATTTTTACAGTAAAAAGTGCATCTCACAAAATTATTTTTCATTACAACTAGAAACAAACACCGAAACAAAGTAAGTTTCCAGATGTTCTCAGTTCACACTTAAGACAAGAGTTGCTCTGACTCTGTTACATTTTAATCTCACAACTCCAGGAGGAAATGTAAAAAGTATTCATATTTTTTTCATAATCCATTACATTAGGGCAAAGGCTGACTTGA
Source organism: Isotomurus graminis (assembly GCA_034696565.1). Lineage (NCBI taxonomy): Eukaryota > Metazoa > Arthropoda > Collembola > Entomobryomorpha > Isotomidae > Isotomurus > Isotomurus graminis. Next base: position 3,632 of record JAQGAB010001256.1, read on the forward strand.
TTGTAATTTGTATACATGATGTGTTACAAGCTTTGCTCTGGTCGACCGTCGTAGTCTCTCACATGTCTTATTGTACAGAATCAACCCTTTGATTTTTTGTCTTTCCTTATTCTTCTTCATGAGTATATTACAGTAGCTAGTGTGGTACCCTTGAGTGTTGAGTAACATTAGATTTACCAAAGAAATTTTTTATCCTAACTCATCTTCATCTCTATTCTGGATATATTATGTTCCTTCATTTCGCAGTCCTATTTTCCGACTACAAGTTAAACTAGGATGTAAACAGAATTCGTATAATTGAATTATGTAACTTAAGAATATTTGTGAAAGGCATTAACTCGTCTGCAAAACTTTTAGTGATTTTAATTTCACTTATCTCAAATTAAATGAGATTTTAAATGTACCAGCGAAATATGCGTATGATACAATCAAATAAAAGACAGTCCAGTAGAAAGACTTTTGGTTAAAGTATGTACGAATGAAAGAATGTTTTAAGAGTTACTTTCTATCTTCGGCCATCTAATCAAAGATGTTTCAACATGCATCTCAATAAATTTAAACGAACAAGTAGCAGATGAAGAACAGAATCTCATCTGTAGGTCGATCTGCCTTCTGAAGTTATTGGATGGGAAATTAAATTCAATCTTCTCCCGAGTGAAACAAGTGGGTTTGTTCTTCGATTAACTTCTGATTTTGTGCATAAACTTCTTGTGAAGCTCCCCGTTCATAATTGGATGCAATCGGAATGAAAGTATTTGGATAAACAGACCACATGGATGGAAAGATAGTGGAAAAAGAAATATGAGTCACCACGTGGATCGTAAAGAAGTCAACACATGCATGAATTGAATTTGATCCGGGTAAAAAATCAAGATAATCCTGGAATAACCCTTTCATTTAATGGTATGTTATGATCGCTCGTAGTACGGGAAGGTATTTGTTCATACGATACTTTAACTACACTCCATTAAAGAGCGAAAAGAACATGTTCTCATGAACCTTTGCCACACATAAAATATAATACACCTCCTTAAGTGCACTTGCACACTAAACCTTCTTTCCCTACTTGTATACGCACTCTATCATTCACAAGAAACCAACGCAAAAACCCGGGTGAGTTTTTACCACCTCAATGCTTTCCTTCTATCTTCTCCACTAATAAATTCGAGGACTTGGATTTACTTACACTTCCACACTGATCCACAAAACAAAAAATATACACCGTGAAATGATGCGACACTAATCTACTACACAGTACACAGAAGTCATCCTAAAATGACAAAAACGGTACACGAATACGTAGTATACTTTTTGATCTCTAGAGGGTTTGTCATATTGAATCAATTATACTTTTGCATGCATATTTTTTTAAATTAAAATTCTATGAAACATGATAGACAAAGTGAACAATGTTGTTACACATAGAATTGATATGAATCTTCACACATTTCTCACGGGAATTCGAGTGTCCATGTGTTTAATTGCACTTGAGCATTTGCTTGCAAGCATAAGCAATATTTAATTACATCTCATGGCAATTATTGTAATTTATAATATTGTATTGTAAAGCAAGCGCAAAAACGTAACGTGGAAGTATCGCGCTTACCTTATTATGAGCGTAGTCGAGGGCAAGCATACAATCATTAACAGAGTTTGGGTGGGTATGTGGGTAGCCGTTTTCGCCTTTAATTCCTCCATTCATGGAAATCCCAGGATTCTGTCCTTGATGGTTGTGGTGATGATGATTATAATGGTGATGGTGATGGGAACCAGCGAAGCCCACCGCAGCGGCTGCTGCAGCTGCCGCAGCGTCCCTAATCCACGGATACATTTCGGAGATTCCAAACGGGGGTAAAACTTCAGACTCCGTAATGTGCTCCGTCTTGTAGTACGAATGAAATGTAGGCTCCACAATGAAAACGTCAAGAGACGTGTTAAGTGGGAAGAAATGTTTTTAGGGGTGGACTTTCTCCGTTAAGGGTGCATCACCTTCCAAGCCTTCTTCGTTGTTCGTACGGGTTGCTTTTTCACTAAAATCTGTTTTCTCCAACAAACTTCTTAATGGTCTATGATCTATAATGAGTTGTACAGTCTTTGTGGTCATTCAAAAATACCTTGACGTACGATTTGTAAGCAGTGATGCAAGGATGATTCTTTTCATGCAAAAATCTCTTTTTCCACCTATCTGGCATTAAATTGTTCTTTGTGGTTTTACAAATTCGCAACGCTCACTTTGGCTTTAACCTGTGAACCTTGACACTTTCAGTTTTCATAAAGTTGTATGTAGTAAAGTAGTCACAGACGAAAGGTGCAACATTTAGATTCCTATTCGTATATGAAGAATCTCACTAAGAAGCGGGTTTAATTCACTATACTTTCCGGTACAAGAGATCGGGCAGCATTAAATTGTGTGTGAAACAAAGTGTGCGCTGTACACGCAAAGTGGAGATCAAACTCGAATACTTTTAGTACTTATGGGAGTTGTAGTTGTTAGATAAACCAGGAATTATTTTTGCATGACCCGTCATTGCGAATTCATGTGGTTTGTGGGAGTTTATATTAATTTAGCAGTGTCAAAAGTTCACAGTCAATTTAACATACATTCTGATTTCACACACGGTGATTGAAAGATTACCCCTTGTGGCATGTTTCACTGTCATTTGTTAACTATGCTTTATACTAGTTTGTTTGAAGTTGTAATTACGAGTTTCATTTGGCGAGACAAAAATTCCTGAAGCCTATAACGTGAACTGTAAAAGACTGTAACTGATTTCCTCACTTGGACCGGCAAGCAAAGTATATACCATCGACCATGTGGAGTAAAAGAAATTTTTACTTCAGCCTTTCACAATCCACACACACACACACAATGTCAGTTTTGTCTCGCTAAGTCTCCACTTACTTCTGCTGCTGCAGAATACACTCACAATGTCTTCCTTTCACTCAATTTTCTGCTTAAGCTTCTTTCTCCCTTACGCATTCTTTGTATGTATAAGAATGATCACTTTTCCCCAGTAGCGTGAAATGTCTACTACGTGTATCCCACTCTACTTATGCTTTTACTAATAAATCAAAACTTTTTCCCTTCCCAGCAAAGTTGAGTAGGAACACTAAATGGTTATATAGGCCCGTGGAGAAAAGTTCAGGCCGAAATTGTTTCTTGGGCCAGGTGAGTTCTCTATCGTTCAAGTTCAAGTGTTCCAGACCAAACTGGACAAAAAGTTTGGATGCACAAAACTTTTGTTCTGTTTCGTGCGAGTTATAACAAAACTAGAAAAATTGTGTCAAACTTGTTCGAAGGACTTTGTATGTGGCATTAGGAAAATTTGTTCACTTGCAGAGGTTAGTTTTGCTGCAATCTGCAGGCTGCACTTGTTCTGGTAGAGGTGCAATTTGTTCCAAGTTTTTTCCACACAATATGCCACTTGACAAGGAAGTTATCAGGACAAGTTGATCTCTAGAGTTAACCCTTAATAAAGGTTGATTGAACAACGTGTCAAGCGCTGATTATGTTTAGAGACAGTTTGTGTATCAATTCGTCGTGTTCATACACTTGGTATTAGTTTACAAGTGTTTGGAACAAAAAATTCTTTTGTTGATGAAGCCGGGTCTATAAAATGAATGTTTTTTCTGGGAGCTTTTTGCACAGGAAAGGATGGTAAATCTACATGCTGATACCTTTGGCAAGTGATTCTTTTCTGTTTTTCTTGTTCTCAAAATGGTATCTGATGTGTTTGTGTAAGAAACTGAAGGAGAGGTAGTCGTAGTAGTGGTAGGTTGGTTGCTGATGATCGACGATAGTGAACAAGTGCTCTTGTTTTAATGTGTAAGAGAGTATTGTCTAGTGTGAAGTATGTAATGAGGGGTGTATATTATGAGTGATGATGATGAATAAGCAAAGGGTAGTAGTAGGAGAGTCTTTGCACGTGGGTTCTGAACAACTTTTATTGTACAAGAAGACTTGGCGACGGACGAGGAGGCAAAGAGAGAAAATACTAAGAAGCAACTCAAGTACTCCACAGAAGATACTCTTCACAGGATTCTTAGGCAACTCCTCTACACCACCAGCCCATGAACAACTCGATCAGTCTCACCAGAAGATAGATACCCTCGTATAAAGCATTACATCAAACAAACATTGTTACATTTTGGGATAGCTGTGTGATGCTGTGTGTGCTCTTCTTTCCTCCAACTCAAGTGGAGGTAGCCGTAAAGTAGGTAGGATGAGCAGGTTTGTTAAGAATTATACAATTCGTATCAATCAGATAACATCTCTAATCCTCTTCCGGCTACTACATGAAAATGATACGCACAACGACCACAGCAGCACTAGAAGGCTCGAGTCGAGCTTAATGAGGAGTTTAACTGAATTAATTTGTATTACAGAATTTACCTTTCGATCCTTCGGGTGATAACTTCTCCCTGATCCTCTTTGCTTTCTTAATTCAATGCGATCGAATCAATGCTCTGTGGAAAGCCCCACTCATTCAATCAACATTTTTCTCACTTCTCCCCTTATTAGGGTTTTATGGCTTGCTTACACACCTTAAAGTGAGGTGAGGTATTTTGATGAGTTCCCACTGTTCTGAGCAACCACACACAATCACACAATGTGTTGTGAGGGGATTGCATGAAGCTTCGACTGCTTACCCTCTCTTGATTCTCCCTTAACAAGTCAAGTTCAAATAAAAGCAATAAAAACCGATTTGTTTATACTCCACTTCGGGTTTTTTGCATTGATCTCCATGTTGCAGATGCCTCATGCAAATTTTTGTGGGCACGATAACCCAGAATTCACTTCTTTATTCTCAGCGGATGATTCTTTGCGAAATGGGAAGGCATTCAACTCTTTTAAAAAACTCAAACTTTTTAACAATCCAAAAAAGAGTAAACATTGTAGAATTCAAGGATGGAAAAAGTGCCATATTTTTTTACTCTGTGGCATGGCTATGTTTATATTTTTTCGTTCGCATATTTTAATTGTGCACTTTCATTTCTGAAAATGCAATGATGCAATGGAGTCATTGCAGTTTTCGTGAACTGCAGATTGGGACTTGAAAAACGCTTGTTTCATTAGCGATTTAGAAAACTTAATTAGATCATTAATCATTCTATTTGAAATTCAATCGACTGTTTACTTTTGTGTGACGAGTTTAGCTTGTCCTGACTTGGTAAATACTTGTCCACAGTCTCGCAATAGATCACTATGTAGTACAGTGAAAGCAGCATGTGGCAGTTATGATATAATTGCCCGTTGTTTCAAGAACTAAACACTTGCTTTTTCGGTTTGAGTTTCATTCAGTTTTTATTTTGCTCAGAGTATAAGCCCAACTGGATTTTTGACATCATGTAGATGAAATGCCAAAACAAAAGAATATACACAAGCAAACTGTGAGACCTGTGAGATTCGTGGTGGCGTTTGCAAGTCTGTAGGATTCATTTCTATTCATAAACAACGCAGTTGAGCCAAAATAAACCGTCCAAACACTTCGTGAGCAACTGTAGAACTTATTTTACACACAAAAGTGAATGACAGAAATGACAGAATGTGAATGAAGATGAAAAAATTAGTCATAGTTTGAAAGGGGAAAGATCATTGTGCCAAAATTGAGTTCCTCATTATTACATGACATTACATGGAGGAAAAGAATTAGTGTATAGTGTACAAACAAAAGCAACTTAAGCTCTGAAGTGAAACTAAGTATTGTTCTGTACCCAAAAGACTTTTATAAGTATTTTAGACACAGATTAAGCGATTAAAACTCTTGTCGATTAGAAGATAATGATTCTGACGATGATATATAGTACTTGTGGAAACGCACGTATGCATGCTAGGGAGCCGGCCGAGTGACTATGAGTTAGAAGCAAGTAGCAGACACGTCTATAGTGCACCGTCATTAGAAAGGTAAAATCAAACAAATTGTACGAATTCGGAATCCTCTGACCTTCAAAAAGATCAAACTCCTCCTACAGAATCGCTAATTGGATGGAGTGAAGTGTTACTGACATAATGAGGCTGTCCTTTTACTCCTCTTCGATTAATTATCATTCTAATCCTAATCCCACTACCACACCGTCTACCTCTCCGTATTTGCTTACCTTCTGTTGCGTCTCAGACTTTTTACTAACAGTGTTTCTCTTTTTTCTCTGGCTTGTTTGGCCACACAACTGAAGTTAATGTTTCTGAGTTGATGAATTTTAGTCGGATGTTTCTACAGACAGGGTGAAAGATCCTTGAGAGGTAGTTATGATAATGATGGATTCTGGGCAACTACAAGACACATGTTTCACGGGAGTCTCGATTCACTTCATGTACAGGGCATTACAGAAGTCAGTCATTGCATTAAATTGACTGTGAGGTTGAAACAGCAAAATACGTGTTTTCAAGGATTATAGAACATAGCGTCTTCAGAGATTTTTACTCTGGGGAGTTCTTGTCGATAGGCAGTGTTACACTATATTGGTCATTGCACATTGGTTGTAATCAAATAGTACAAATGTGTATGTGTAACTCTTGATGCTCATGATTTGGATGTAAAATAATCTTTGTCGTCACTCGAAGTCCAAGAAAAGCGTGAGCATTTAATTTTAAATTACAGAGAAGGAGAAAACATTCAAACAAATGACATGACCAACGAATGCTCATTAAGATTAGATGGTTCAACATGATTTGGTTATTCATAAAACAGTTTTCTTCACATAAAAGAATATTATTGTTGAGTTAGAATTTAGTGCAGAAGTAGTAGGGCCACAGAGAAATTCATAAACTTTACGGTGAGACAAATTGGAGAGTCTAAACCGAAACAATATTTTACAAAAATGACATATTTGGTTGAGCCTTTCTCATAAAATGCTAGTTAATCTAGTGTTCTCAGACCAATCACGGTGATGAAAATCTCTTCCCTGTAATACAGTAAGTTGGTAAATGACTCTGGTAAACGGTTCATTGCGTTATTTTTTAACCAACAGGGAAAAAATACTAACCAAAATCTTCGTGCTGTCCCAACAATTTAATAGATGCCTACACGAAGACTAGTAATCTTAAAGTTTTACATCTCAAGACAAAGCGAGAAGAAAAAGAATGACATTTCGGAAATTTATCAACCAAATCGAATTATTAGTGTCCATAAAGACAAATCTTCTTTTGTTTTTGTGCTCCTTTGGGGATACCGAATTCCCAAATGAAAAAAACTCGGTTGGAGAGTTCTCATAGTTAGCATCATTCGTATGTAGTTTTCATCGGCTTGTGACCAAATCACGATTCGAGTGTATTAATGATTAATGTCTTGCTTACCAAAAAAATACAAGACTCAAAATTGATCCGATTGGATCCCCATAAACTGTATTTCTCACTTTATTCACAGGGTCCGTCACAAAATTTCATAATTACAATTTAATTTGCGTGTACCTGAGTAAGAAATTACCTTCTTGCATATTTATTGCAAAAATGTGAATGTGTGGATTATTTTATTGCGGTAGTCTAGATTGTGACTACAACGGTGGTTTATCTTTACGGCTGTCTATTATTTGTTTCTAACCATGTCGTGCGTTCAATAAGCAAATAGAAAATACTGGCGTGTAATGCGCCATATTCCGGAGGGTATTACACTAATTACAAGTTAGTATTTCACCGACAATCGCATTTCTACAAAAGATTTTACAACACTGTAAATGTAACAGCTATTTTGAAAAAATTTAATTACAGTGGATATTTGTAATTTTCAGCTTAGAAAAATGATTATAAATTCGACATTTTACAGTTAAAATATTTCATCTTATTATTTTCCCTGCCTCAACTAAAGTGCAAACATATTTATGCATTTGTACTATTCTGGAAATGCAGGTGAATGCCAAGGGATTGTTACAATCAGCGTCACACAAAGCAATTTAGAAGAGAAAGACCAATAAAGACGCACATTTTACCTAAGCCGCGTAATATGAGTAAATATGTGTGCATTTGAAATGATTTCCGAAAACCCAAGCTATTCGTGGGGACAAGGATTTAGAATTTAGAATTCTTGAACTGAACAAACAAATCCATCCTTTTGGCATGAATTACAGTACCGCACGTACACTTAAGAATGTAATCTTTAAGAACATAAATTTCGGTGGTTGAGTCAACTGTGGGTTTCGTCTGTTGAAAGAATAGGTGTATGCCGACCCTTCAGTACACGTACAACAGTAGTTTAACTTAAATACCAAAGGAACTTCGTTCCTACAAAGATTTAGAAGAGGACAATCTTTAATCTACTCATGTATCCGCCATGTAAAAATTTAAGTGACATACACCAAGTGTAATGAACTGTCAACGGATAGTAGTAGCGTCACAAGGCTCATCAAGTATTCATAAAAAACTGCATGACAATTTCTTCGTTCATTGCTTCTTCCAATTAGGTGGAAGCAAAATTATTTCCTTTTGCTACAGCCCTATGAAGATGCATATTGGAAATACACCTACAAGGCTTCACAATTCGTTTTGCTATTTGGGTGAATACTTTCAGACTTTGCGTTCCTTTACTGCGATGTTTGGAAGACTCGAGATTATTTGAGCATTCGATTGCATGAGATCAATTTCAGTGCCCAAAATACTATCAACCAACTTACTGGGCTTATAATTTCACCTCTCATGTCATGTTGAAGATGGGTTTCATTATACAGGGAGAGTATTTACACACGTAGGATAGTTCTAAGGACAGGGAGTCTTTTAGATTGAAACTCATAGACTGAGAAAGCTCTGACTATTACATGCGAAAAGAGGGGCAAAAACAATGAGTTCGTTCTCAGATTCTGAGAGCTCTGTAGGAAATGAGACAGGAGCTGAAGATTCTGCATTCTTCTCACCGTAATTGTGAAGATGGTGCATTCAAAATAAAGTAGCTGAAAGCTCAGGTGAATGTTGATGTACGTTGACATTGTGTTTTGAAAATGAAGGCATTTTTTGTCCCCATTGGGATCAGGACAATTTTGCGGGGAGAAACTAATTTTCTTAGGATTACGTGATCAGCACTTTTCCAGTTGAGTGGTTGAAGTTTGTTTAACTTGGTTTGATCGTCCGTCCACTGATTTGTTCCTCTTCAAAGCAATTTTGTCTCAGATCTATTCTGGTTTGAGAAATAATGTATGCAACATAATGATACTGGAGACTTTCTATCTCATCGTTGGTTGAAGGTAGGGGGCTTCCTTGCTATCCTTTCCTCGAAGTAGTTTACTGACCGCTGATGATGTGACTTTAAAGCTGATATACTCTCCGTGTCCTCTTTCACTCAAGAGAAGACTTTGTGAGTCATTAAATGCAGCAATACACGTAAGGAAATGACGAACGAGATTTTGTACCTAGAATTTTAATCAGAGTAAAATTCTGGGTCTACCTACCATCCCCATTTTTACAATTTATGAAAAGAGACCATTACCATCAATCAAGCAGTGTTTGAGCGATCGATCTCAAAACCTCATAGTGATGCACAGCAGCAATTGCAAGTAACGATGATAAAAGTGGACTTCTTGAGACAGGTACCTTCTTCTGAAAGAGTGCCCATCAGGCACGAAATTTATTGAACTTTCCACAAATCAAGATTTTGACGATTCATCGATTAACTGTCAATTAGTTACACAGTCCATTCATTAACTTCTAGTGTGAAGAGTTGCTATTCTGTTCAGTATAAAAGTAGAAAGGATTCTAACGTAAACTGGGAGTGAAGGTAAATTTCTGCTTGAAAAATCGCGTCACCGTAAGCGTATATTGTACACCTATTTCGCCACGCATCTGGGGTTGGTTCTGCTCGACCACTGAATAAATACAAAAGTTTCAAAAATCCTCAAGAAATGAATTTACTTTTGCCCAAAGTCTCAAGTATTTTCTCCACTATTTGTACTCAGAACTTGCAAGGAATTAATTAAAGGCGAATGTAAATTCAAAGAGAATTATATAAATCATAAAATGGAAATCAGAGAACATAATTCGAAATGATGGTATGAATTATGAGCTTGAAATTTATCCTGCTTTAACAATGGGCACTCTAGAAAAAAGGGATCTTCTAGCGATTTGCATTTCAAATTTCGGATGACGGAGGTGTTAATAATATTCACTTTTGGTTCATTCATATAAAATCGAGCAGAATGACGATATGTATACTTAATTCAGCGTGGTACTTGAGGCCGAGTTCAAAGGAAATTATTTTCTTTTACGATCTTTTATTCCTGCCTTCATTCTGATGTGTGAAACAAACAAGCGGACTGGATTATTAAACCGGTTGGTTGGCCATTATTTCTCCAAGATCATAACTCATTGATTCTAGTTCGTAATAAACAACCCCTCGAGTTACTCCCTTGGCACAAATGGTGTGAATGTGAAAGCCCAAGCCTCCAAAATTCTGGGTTTTCATTTTCCCTTCGTTTCACTGATTCTCGGCTACCTCATTTATGCAGGTCTGATGGCAGAATTACAAAGACAAGGAGTAAATGAATCTTATCAGTTGAGCCTGTAATTAAGAATTTGCCTCAGTCGAAAAATGTAAAGAAGTTTGATAGAGGGCAATTCATTTTTTACTTCGGATAACTTAAGTACAAGGCTTCTAATTCGGTGAAACCCAAGCAAAGGTACGTTTTATTGCGATATCAACAAGTTGTCCATAATTTAGAAAGCAAATGGGAACTGGTAACGAAATCACCTCGCTTTGTTCTCTACTTTCTTTATTGATGCTAAATCAGCAAAAATAGTCCAAACTCAATCTTTGCCCACACAGGCCAAGTATTCAACAGTTAATTTCAGACTCCTGTCATAGTAGTCTTCCATTACTTTTTGATCAAGCATTATAGGCTAATGCAGTTCATGATTAACGTATAAGCCTACTCTTTTACGGCTGAATCTCAATGCCCCAAAAATTGCCATCCGAATAACTCTAATACAGTTCGTTGTGCGATTTGATGTTGTGTGTGGTTCAGATATCTCATCCCATTTTCTGTGAGATATTTCTGCTCCTCTTAGCGCTTGTACGAAGTGATAAATTCTTTTCCTCGTCTCGTACAGATCTCCCATTTCCCGATGCACACAGAAAGAGGGAAGGCATCTTGTGCTACATTCTGAGCTAAGAAACCGTAGGGTCACAAAAAATGAGAATAAATGATGAACGAAGAGCAGAGGACAGACCTATTAAAACCTCACATTATTTACCTGTAAGAATAAAAAATAGGATTACATTTATTACCGGACAGATTTCCATAATAAGCTTCAACCAAACCACACATACACAAGGAACAATCATAAGATAAGGCAAGAGCGTGCTAGACTTCAACACAACACACTTTGTCAATTGGAAATGTTCGATCTATAGAGAAATAACCATTCTTTTGTTGTTAAGTCCAGTACGTAATTTCTCAAGAAACAGCGTGCCAAACATGAACAACGAGATATGATGAGTACAATAACTACCATCAATAAACGAAGGATGTTCCATTCTTATTAGTTAGACATCGTGGATTATAATAGGCTTTCAAATGTTAGATTAAGTCAGTGATAATTTCATCACTTCTCATCAATTCACCCTCTGCATACAACCAGACATGAAAGAGTGCCTTCACTATTCCACTAACACCAAGCACATTTAATTAACAATGTTTGGCGTTATCTGTTCAGCTGACAAGCTGTTTTGTGAATCTGTGAGTAGTAGAAGTAAAAGCGTGAGAGATTGAAGATGATGGGGGTAACGTGATACTTTGGTCCGTTTGCAGTGTTTTATACATCTCTGCAACTTATTAAAACGATATATATCGTACCAATCAACCAGTAAGAGCCTTTAGAACTACAGGATTCGGTGTATAGGTGTGATTTTTATGAGAAAAATATGCCTGAAAGTGTAAAGATATTAGGGTTTACGGGGTTGCATGAAAGTATGAACACACAAAAAGCTGAGTGAGACTGATGTAGAAAGGATACAGACAGATACTACGGATTTCTTAGGGATATTTGTAGCTGTATGCTGTATTGGGTTTTGGGCCCGAGTTTTGTTTTTTATAGTATTTTTGCAGTGAGAAAAGTAAAAACATCAAATGTATACTTGGACCTGCCACCCCAAGGATGAATTACTTTGACCGAAAACTACATCACGTGTTATAAATCATTCGGAGCGGTTGACAAGTTGAATTCGGAAACTTCCTTGCTAACTGCGGATACTGAATTAATTGTAACTCAGGGAAGGAATGGAATGCAAGAAAAGTCATGCGGAAGAAGAGAAAATTGTAGGCGTGCGAATGGTAGTAAAAGTAGTGAGCGTTGTAGTTGTAGTAGTCGTGTAAGTAGGAACTATTAATTACATTATTCAACTAAGACAAGTACATTAGTGAAATGAATTTAATAAAAGAATAGCCTTTTCACGGGGAATAAGACTAGTCAGACAGAACCGAAGAGAAGAAATGTGGGGGGTCTTGAACCCCCGATGAAGAAGACATTTATACTTAAAGCGGACGTGGAGTGTACAAGAGACAAGAATCCATAGATCATTCAGAGACAGTAGTGGATAGAACTTGTTCTTTTTTAACAAACCTAACATTACATGGACCAAGAAGCGATTGCACACAAAAGCATCAACCACTGACTAGGGCTGCTCTTGTTCTCTCTTTATAGAGTAGTTAGAGCGGACTCTCGTACTATTGCTGCAATTCTTCTACCCTCTGCTGCTGATGAGACTCACAGAGAAAGTCGTTTCGCTATAAGGAAAAATTCCATCCGGGCATTTTTAGTTGACTGTTTCGAGTCAAACAAGACCGTATGACTCTCTCATAGACTTTTATTCTTTTCTTAAAGTGCGGGTTCGTAAATGGCAGCCAGCCAAATGAAATGAGTCCCCCCGATTCAACACAAACCAAGAACTCAACCAACCGACAAACTTTGCCAAAAGTAAAAAGCATTCGCTCTCTACTTATATACATACAATTGTAATAAATTTTCACCAAAACATACACTTCAGTACGCACATTTCCCATGAATTACTTTTATTTTGTATCTGACTAAAAGACAATACAATGAAGCCGGAATCAACCGTCATCCTTTCAGAGATTAGCATCATTAAGACACGAAACTTTAAGGCTTACTAAATTACTACAAACTGATAACCATCAAAAGCATACATTCATTGTATCATTACACATTATCACGTAAAATTCTTTTGATAGAACGTTTCCTTCGCCTATTTTATCTTGTCTGTCAAATATTTTAATCAATTCCATCAATTACAGTACAAATATCTAATAACTACAGTCTTCAATAGGATTACAGACATTTATCACACTTTTAAATTAAGATACTCCGAGCTTCCTGCGCTGTAGGCGTTCTGCAGTTGTTTCACCTATATATAAAAATAGTCATTTCGTTTAAACGTTACAATCAATTTTTCTCCTATTACATGTCTATCAATTAATAATATCTCTTGACTTCAGTTTAGAAGGCAATGTACAGTTTTAGTGTTTCACGTTCACAAATCATAAACTCTTCGGATTATGCATTAGACTAATATAATACATTAGCAGACTGGTCAGTATCAAAATCGCAATCGCTTTAGGAAAACACAGGAATGTGTTCTTGAATCTTGACTGGAAAATCGAGTAGAATTTCCACCTTTAATTCATTGATGAAGATAAAGGAGACCGTGATACATCAGTAAGGTTTGCATCAAGTATTTGGTCCCGTCCCATAAGCAAAGTTCCTGAAATTTCAAACGAAATATGTAATTTTTTACCGTACCCCACAGATTATCACAAGGAAGTTTTAAACCAATGCACCCCAGAAAGCATCGTCTCAGGAGTGAAAATTCGAGAGGGGTCTTTAAGCCTTCGGGAAATACTACCTATGGGATCTTCGAATAATGGTACACCTAATTACCTAATTCAAAGGCTTCTCATTTTCTCACACCGATGTAATTAGTACATACAGAACCCGACAATATTCTATCAAGTCTGTCGATCTTATTCTTGATTGATTTTTAGTTTCAACCAAATTCTAAATAGAAAACGTAATAAATCCAGTCATCTCATCACAAACACCTTTATTCTGTGGTTGATATTAATCAAGTCACCTAT
>JAQGAB010001257.1:0-17700 GCA_034696565.1 Isotomurus graminis
TAATCTTCATTTCGATATTCCATTAGGTGAACAAAGCAAACCATAACATTGTGAAACTTGACATGTTCTGTAAAAGCTTTTCTCTGCCTGAGGTCTTTTGTAGTTTAGCTCGTTACGTGCGATGAAGAACCTTTCAATAAAACCCATTTTATTTTGCTTCCCACATTGAATAAGTCCTGGTGGGTTAACTTAATGAGGTATTAGGATACCGCATGCGGGTAGACTTTATATTACACACTGGATTGTAATTTCAGTAAAACAATATTCTAGCAAATAAGTTGTTACTTGTAACTTTTGTACTACCCAAGCACATGTTTTGGAGTACTTGTGCATCATGGTTCCATGCCCTGGAGAGTAATTCAAATAAATATTCAATACGGCAATGACTCTTGTAGTTTACGTGTGTACACGGATATTATGTTTTGCAGCTTGTACGATCATAATAAGAGTAACTCCAGACTGGTAAAAGTTAGCAAAAAAACACGGCAATATAAATTTTTTTATTGCCAAAACAGAAGGAATATTGACCCGTGTTCGTGTATAGTTTCATGATGATGAGGTTTTAGGATGTTAGGTTGTTATTCGTTCAAGTACGGGGATTGCAGATTTCAGACGGGAAGGAAGCTCCAGACAGTTGAGGAGATTCTTTGGTTAGTTTTGGAGTGTCAGTGTGAGCAGACTTGCAGAAAGTATACAGATGAGAGAATGGATGAGAGGGGTGGTGGTGTTGATTAGATTTTTTTGCGAGTCAGATTACTAGTATTCTGAGTCTGACACGAGAAAGCAAGTGACAAGGAGTCTATGAACTTGGAGTTAGGAAGGAGGAGGCTTATTATAATGCAGAGTGTAATTGCTAAGATCGGATGTGTTCCATCCTAAACTTTTATTTCTCTGTGAATGTATTATGTCTGTCTCGATCTCGAGAGATTACAGAGAACAGAGAATTGAGATGAAGGTTTCAGAAGATTACTGAGAAAGTCAAGGAGACTTCTCGGTATCTGCTCTCATTGAGGATTATTGTTACATGCAGAAAAGACTTTTCAAGAAAGTCGTTACCTCAAGACGTTCAAAGGAATTATTGTAATCAGAAAGCTCCGAAACAATTTCTGATTTACTTGGAGATTGCCTACAAAATGTTCCAAGGATTTCTTGGATGTTCTTTCTGTCTGCTTTGGAGATCATAAATGGGGAATCATGAACAGAGAAATGCTTTGTCATATTGTATTAAAGATTACTACTGATTCATATAATCTTTTCAAGTTTAATAAAGTTGCTTTGTAAGGCATTATACTCCCTTCCTCTGGATCTTTCTGAGGTAATCTGTTTTCTGTTAACTCTATTTTCAACTAGCTTTCCCAGAATTATGGTGATTTTTAGTAATTATTTTTGACTGAGCTTAGAATGCTCAGTGAAAGATTCGGGCTGGGGCGACCATACAATAAGGCAGTTTTTGCACCTACGTCATGGGAGGTAGGGAGAAAACTCGGGAAGTCTTAGAGGTGTGTGAGTAATCTAATTAGTAGTTTTGAGGTTTACAAGGCTGAGTGTGGAAGAACAAAGTCATAATTGAAGGGCATAAAAGGAGAGACTAGCCACCCACTATTTCATGTTCACTAGGTAAGGAGGGGCTTTCAGGAGCTTCTTCTCACGGGGAATTAGATAAATTATGATACTGTGAATCCCGACAAATCCCCTGTTGGGACCTTTGGCTACATTATCCTTTTGCCAACTTCTGCCCTTTCATGAATTACGAATACGATGCAAAGCACACATGAGAGGTTTTGTTATGCAACTGGATTCTAGCCACTTCGTGTTGTATAAAAATCTATTTATGAAGGAATATATTGTACTCTCTGCAGGTTATCCCATTACAATTTTGTCGTCTTTGTTATTGGGTTTTATAATTGGGATTTTGTTTGTTCACGTATGGTATTGGTTTGGTCTTACAACACCCAATTTCATGCATACTACTGGAAAGTAGATGCAGGAGAGAAAGCAAGCCGTGTCATATTCATGATGTCACGATGTAACTCATGAAATAATTAGTTGCTTTCGTATGTGGTATTTAAAATGTAGAGCACAACATTACTAGCATTTATTTCTTTCACTCGGGTATAGTATACCTATGATACAAACTAGGATCGTTTTGTTACACTTTGTACAAAAACTAAATTCGTGATACCAAACTCTCGCTCGCTATATTCATCTCTCGTCTATCGTAAATGTGCAACCTAATGTTCCATAATTCTTCGCTAGTAAAAAATCACAGATCTTCTGTTATAATTGGCCAATTGGGTACCTAATTACTTTTAATGATTTAGAAGGCCATTATTGGGATTTAGTTGAATCAAAATCAAAAGTAATATCTAAGGTACATACATGATAATTATTGTACTGGCTTTCTCCGTACTGATCTGGAATTCCTCACTTAAATCTTACAATTAGTTTACTTTGGTTTGTCATGATTATTACAGACTATCGACTATTGACTTAATATCTTTCCAAGCTTTATCAGCCTGCCTCCGAGTAAAATCCACATCCCATAGAGAGGAAAATATAAAGTTGGCTCGTTTTGCTCGTTCGTGATTGCTCACTTGAGCAGCGATTCTTTGCTCAGCGTTTTCTCGGGATATTTTATCCCGCTCCATTGCTCGCTTACACGCCTGCAAAATCATGAATATTATTGTATTGTAGTATGTGAGACAGCGATTAGGTTACTGTTAACTGTCTTAATTACTCATCACTCACCTCTTCTTTTGGAATGACAACTACCCACACGTCATGGCACATTTCGTCCCACCCAGCTTCCAATAGAACAGCGGCGTCCAGCACCACAGCTTTATGTCCTTCAGAGGCAAACTTGGCAATTGATTTCTCAGCAAGTCTTCTGATTTCCGGCCAAACGATGGAAGTGAGACGTTGGAGTTCACTGGGATTGTTGAAAACTTTGCCTCCTAAAACCTTCCTATTAATTTCCGTCTTGTCAGAGCTAAGAACATCTTCTCCAAAGGTTTCAACGATTTGAGTAAAGCACTGCGTTCCCTGTTTGTAAGCTTCGTGGCCCAGTAAGTCGCAGTTTATTGAAGGAAGCCCTATTGTTTCAAGATATGAACACAACGTTGATTTCCCACTGGCGATTCCTCCAGTAAGTCCAATAATGTAGGGAACAGACGGTTCCTTGTTCTACAAAATGAATAGACCAAAGATTTAGAGACATTTGTTACACAACCGTACAATTCATCTCAAACAATACGAGCACAAACCGGTGGACGTAGTCTGTCGCCGAGGATTCGAATCCTCTGGGAACTGGAGCTGATCTTGTCCTCCTCTTGGTCATTTTGCCTCACGTCGCTAAACAAAACGATATGATGAACATCTAACGGAGGAAAGTCTTTGCTTTTCCTGATTTCATTAATTTTCTGCGCTCCTTTAATCGTCTCTTCACTGACAACAATGAGTCCCACGTCTCTGTCTGTAATCGTAGGTCCAAAAGGATCATCTATTCTCACCACGCGATGCTTCAAGTGAGGACCAACGTCCACTAGGAACTTCTTCACCCTGTCCAGCCGCACTTCGCATGGCTCGATAAGTTCAAACAGCAACTTACCTAAAAGGAATCAATAAAGTTATACAGACTGAAACATATCCTTGGAAGTCTAATATCATCCAATCTAAAAGCCACATACTCTTAATCATTTCATCGCTGGTGACGCCCACAATAATCTCCTTGTTACACCTGAGAACAGCCTCAGTGAGGAGGATTTTGTGAGCATTGTGCATCCTGTCGAAGGTCCCTCCGACTGCCACGACGTCGTGAATCTTCACCACCTCCTCCTCCGTTTCTCCAGGCGGTTCTTCGTCCTTGAGAACCACGGCATCCTCCTCGGCAGTCAAGTACTGGACAGTGTAATCCGGCTGAGTGACTGAGAACCACTCCTTCACAAATTCTTGGACACTACTGAGGGATATTTTCCGAGGACACCCGTCCACGAGAACGAGGTCAATGGGCACAGCGGGTCTGGCCCGAAGTGGAGCGTTGTGGGAAGGAAGCAGAACACGCAGATCAATGGCAGGGCACTGCGCGTTGCTCTGCGAGTAGAGAATTGATGCGAGCAGGGAGACATTTCTGGGGGGCGAGGGGGGGAGCCACTGGACGACGTAGAGAATGGGAGGAACGACGCGCTTTTCGAATATTCGTTTGGGGGCGCGGAGGTTGATGCGGGAGCGCGGGGAGAGGGAGGAGGTGAGGAGGAGGAGGCCGTTCAGCGCCATAGTGTCAGGGGAGGAGGCCCATTCTCCAGTCGCTGTGGACGTGTTCTCTGCCGAAGTTCGAATTTCCCTCCTCCCGCACTCTATGTCACTAACACGCGAACCAACTACCGTTCTGTTGTCTATGCAATCGTTTCTATCGTTTAATTGCTTTGCTAATTATTAAGTTCTTACAAACTAGTGGTCAGTTCTTTGTTAAATGTGCATTCGTCGGAGTGAATGGCTCGACAGATTTGAGTGAAAGTGGGTCGTGCCTTGGGCTCCGCTTTCCAGCATTGCTGCATGAGATCAGAGCTAATAAAACACGAAATTTGAGGCTTAATTGGGTTTTTTAAAATTGTGTAGTTGTGACTGTGACTTACATGAAAGTTGGAGTGTTTGGGGAAAGAGTTGGCCGCAGTCCAGATTTGAGGTTATCGATGAACCGTAAGGAAAAGTCGTGGCCTGGAAAAGGAACTTCTCCCAGGGAGAATATTTCCCAGAGTGTGATGCCATAAGCCCAGACGTCGGAGTGGATGGAGAAGTTCATGTCCACGAGGGATTCTAAGGCTAACCATCTCCAAGGGACGAGGGCCTGTAAGAAGAGTAAAGGTCAGAGGTTGGACTAGACTGGGAAATATTAGGAGTACATTTGGCTTGCGGATGTAAACTGAGTATTGGTACAATTGTCGTGCTAGTCCGAAGTCGGTTATCTTGACCGTCTTCTTGTCTGTGAGGAGGATATTTCGAGTAGCCAAGTCCCCGTGTATGACCTACGAAATAAATTAAAAGATGTGAGACTGATCTTGTTTTATATTTGTGTGAGCAGAACCTTCTTAGATGCCAAATATTCCATTCCTTCGGCGATTTCATGAGCCCACCGGACCAAGTCCATGGTTGTGGTTGAGTCTGGAATAGGGCAGTCGTAGTTTATGTTTTTGGTACTGCACAGGATGACACACAAGTTGCTGATAAGTATTACTGGATAAGTGCATAAGTGGAATTGTAAATTAGAAACCTAATATGTCGAACTTGGCCGTTATCGTGCACAAGATTTCTGAATAGTCCCCTGGATCCCCGGAGGAAGTTAAGCATGTTTCCCAATGCACAGAACTCAATTATTAACAGGAAATTTCCTAAGGAATCAGATATTCAGTATGCCTTAAAGTTGCTTAGGGTATATAAAGAAGCGTTAACCATACGTTGTCTGATCTGTTCTGTGTTTGCTCCGATAAGCTGGATCACATTCTTATGACTTCCCATGTAAGTCATTACTTTGAGTTCACTGAGCAAGGCTTTGAAGCACATGACGTCTGCTGTGGAAGGATCGATTGTCTTGATGGCCACAAGACTTCCCTCGTCTTGATCTTCTTCATCTGCGACTTTTTTTGGGGACTTCAGTTTGGCTTTGTAAACGGTGCCGTACTCACCCTTCCCCAGAGGAGCGTCAAAGTCTGTAACAATTTAATGGCTTCTGCAATTGCAACTTCAACGAATCAAAATATTAATGGAAACTATTCTCACTTATTATTTCAAAGCGTTCCTTTGGAATTTCAAAGTCCTCTCGTTTGTACCGTTGGTACTGAACCCTGTCGACGAGATTCTTGGTTTCCGGATCAAATAATCCCAAGGCTGGGATTGGTTGTCCCTTTTCGAACTCTTCTATTTCAAGGTCAGTGAGTGGCCTGAGAGCTGAAGCCATTGCAATATCTGTTTCCATTTCCCTCAAGTAGAAGTAGACGGCATAAGCAATGTAGAACTTCAATATTCCGTATCCGGTCACTATAGTCAGGACGTGAGGTAGGAATTGACTGAATACGAACATATTCGTGTACATTACTCCTAACGCAAATAGAACGGAGATAAGTGTGCCAACGATCCACACACGGATAAGTGCTGCGTTCTTCTGTAAAAAAATAATCCAGTTTATGATTATTATGATGATGAATGTTTAAGTTTACTGCTTGAAACTGGAGGTACTGAAGGACATACAGATAATGCAGCTTTTCTCAGAAGAACTGCTAAGCCCAGTGTGGATACAATGTGGATTGCATAGCCGATCCACAGCATCAATCGCACTGTATAAACCATTTTATTACAACTACAATATTCAAATTCTAATTCACTTGCTGTCTTAAGATATCGAATAGCATTAAGCCTCACGGTAATGTAAAGCAGGATTTTCTGTTCTGTGGTTTCTCCACTCTTCCCATTTTGTTACCGAGCCCAAGATTAGAAATCCGGAACCGATTAGCATGAATATCTGTGTACGTTTTCAAAAATTGTTACGCATTCCTGTCTCAGCATCTGGCAGATAAATTTTGATTTACCGATTCAAGGAATGGAAGTCTCAGCACAAATCCCTCTAAGTGAATCCCACAAAGCGGATGATGCCGTATTTCCAGTAGTTTAGGCATATCGTAGCACGAATTAAAAAGAAACGAAAGCCCAGTCAACTGAGAAGTATTCCGTAATTGAGAGATTGACACTTGCTGCTTCTCAAGCAGCAGAAGAGGAAATTGAAGTATTCCTGTATTAAGTTAGAGCATTCGATCATAAAAACCCGAAGCCTTATTTGGCTGCAGCCTTGACTTAACCACATAAATAAATGACGTATTCTTAAACAGGATGCCTGAAAATTCGTTTCATGGAAATTCCAGTCCACAAATTTCCTTCTAAGGATTAGACATTTTGTTACAACCTGTTGATGTCAATAAGAAGCTCTACAAACGATTTATTGGCAACAACTACTTCCTTAAGTGAAAAGCTCTTATTATTAGACAGCAGTATTTTATTACTTAAGAATATGAAAGTAATGACTGTTGGATTTCAGTGAATGTTGGCCGATGCTTTGGGCTTTGGTTCCAACAGCTTTGCATCAGGTCGTATCTGAGGCAGAATTGTTTTAAAATTGTTGAAATGATAATTTGCTTTATAGTGCAGTAATATATTCAGGGTGCATACTGTGCACTGATACTCACATGAAATGCGGAGAATATGGTGGACAAGAAGGTCTCATTCCATCCCTAAGTTCCTTAATGAATTGATTTCCGAATGTATACGCAGGATAAGGAACTTCTCCAAGGCTGAACATTTCCCAAAGTGTAATTCCGTAACTCCAGACATCAGAGTGAGTGGAAAACTGTTGATCGATTATGGATTCCAAGGACAGATTCATCCACGGCACTGGTTGCTGGAGATTTGAAAAGTTAATCGAAAAGCAAAGGTGAAATCGTAAAATACGCTTTGCTTTCCCACCGAACTCTTTTTGACGTAGACGGAGTATTGGTACAGCTGCCTCGAAAGCCCGAAGTCGGTTATCTTAACGACCTTATCTTCGGTTAGAAGGACGTTCCTTGCAGCCAAGTCCCCGTGAACCAACTACAGATACGTTGTCATTGTTTTGGTATGAAATGGCACAGTATTTATCAGATTATCTGAGTCAATGTAATGTTCGTTTACTCGTTTGGATGCCAGAAATTCCATACCCGTTGCTATTTGATGAGCCCACTGCAGCAAATCAAATGTTGAAATTGAGTCTCCATCTACTGAACTTGAGGTAGGTATGTTTTTATTGCTGAAATGCGCGTATATTCTTGTTTAACTACTGTGGAATAGATTCCAATTTCATGTGATATCTAAATCATCTTATTACCTTTCCGTTACAAGTCCGCTTATTACCAAATTTACGAAGAGTCCCCTTGAGCCCCTGAGTACGTCAAGGACACTTCCCAAAGTGCAGAACTCCAATATAATGTAAAGCTTCCCTATTTAACAGATTATAATAGAGCTCAAATACGGAAATAATTCATACTGCGATGCATATTAATGCTGAATAAATTACTTTGTTGGACTTCAGAAGTGTTGGCTCCGATAAGCCTAACCACATTAGGATGCTCACCGACATAAGTCATTACTTTCAGTTCGGATAGCATCAACTTAAAGCTGCAGGCGTCCGTGGCTTCTGGATCGATAACTTTGACAGCCACGGCAGTAGAATAATTGTTATCATCCAGGTGTCCTTTGTACACCGTCCC
The DNA here is from genome assembly GCA_034696565.1 of Isotomurus graminis. Lineage (NCBI taxonomy): Eukaryota > Metazoa > Arthropoda > Collembola > Entomobryomorpha > Isotomidae > Isotomurus > Isotomurus graminis. Next base: position 8,286 of record JAQGAB010001257.1, read on the forward strand.
GAACTCACCTTTTCCCAAAGGATTGTTCCATCCTAAAAATCCATTCAAACTCAAAAGTGTAAATAAATGCAGTCGAGTGGACAAGTTTACTTACCAATGCTAAGACGGTTCATTTCTATTTCAAAGTGTTTTTGGTATCCGCTGTATAGGGCGAGTTTTTGGATGTTTCCTTCCACAACTTCGTTAATCGCATTTGGAATGCCATTCTCAAACTCTTGAACCTCATCTCGTGTAAGCGATCTCACAGCAGAATTCATTTCACGTTCATGTTTAAGCTGTTTCGCATAACAGCGCACTATGTAACTTATATGCAGCTTCACGAGGTGGTAGGAAAACAAGATAACGAATGTGTGCAGGTGAAATATTTTGTCGAAGTAAAAGTAATTGGTGCACATAATTGTGACACGAGAGATGTCAAAGGGAACAATAAGGATCACCCACAGGTTCAGCATGGCGATATTTTTCTATAAGTATATAAACCGTAGGCATTATCATCTATCGTATAGTTCCAGTTGCGTTGTCTTACGGATATTGCAGCCCTTCTTAGCAGCCCTGCCAGACAAATCATCCACACGGAACCAATGCTTAGATGCATCCGTACAAGTAACTCAACTGAAAATCCAGCATTGCACACTGAATGAGGTACACATTTTATTATAGAAAGCAACAGTCATGAACATACAATAGTATGGGGAATGATCTCCTTGGGAAGACAGTTCTTTCCAACACATCAAGTTTTCGTTCCGTCTAACAATGAGCAGAGCAATTCCGGCACACCCTGCGAGCTGACATTTCAGTTTTAAATTAAGGTATTACATAATAGAATAAGAATAAATAATAATAATAAAAAATTCCATAATGAGTAAAATATTATACTCAAATGTAACCTGACAAATATCTTACCACATCGTAGAAGGGATATGAAGTCTTAACTGGTCTTTCCAAACTCAATCCACACAGCGGTTGAAGCAATATTGGTCTAGCTTTCATAGTAAATAGTTTTCGGATTACTCAGATTAGCGAACACTGATGGACAATATTTTAGGTGTAGTTATGTACTTTAGGAATTGTTAAGGTAGTTCCATTCCAGTGGTGAGTTCTCAATGCAAAGTGCAAATAGAACTGTCTGAAAATTGCAATCATTCATAAATCGGTCTTTAAGCCTGCCTAATTAAACCTCCTCAATATTCAGGATATTGTTGTTTGTTCCTGGTTTGACTTAAGTACATTTTCCTCTTCACATTAACCGTAACCGCACTGCAAAATACAAAATATTGACGGAATAACGAATAGAAGTTTTTTATGCAGAAAACTGGGAAAATCTCTGGATTATTTAGAATATGTGAATTTTTTAAATTCGATACTCCGTAGAAAATTTCGTTTTGAACTTTGCATCACGCAGAGACATTTGTATTTATTGTTGAGGATGACAGTTTAAACAGAGGAATATTTTAAACATTATTAATTAAAATTCGGGAAAGATTATGAGATGAAAGGTATGCTTAAATGAAAATGGGAGCATTCTCGCTGACCCTTGATGTAGAACCCCACCGCATTTTATGGGTATGCGGAATACCCTCGCGCAGTTCTTGAATGAGCTGGTTTCTTTATAGGGAAGCCCAAATAAAGTGAATCTTAAGCGCAGGCATTTCCTTAACTGCACACATCAGAGTAGGGCTGAATGGTCGAGTTCCAATTCCAATGCCACACTTTTCCAACGTATTGACTTTTACAAGCAAAAACAAATGAGTTGGAATCCTTCGTTGTAATTGTGGATTTGCAAAGCGTTGTGAGCTCTTGTTGGCGTAGTGAGTGAGTACTCATAAAGAGTCCAAAGGTCGTATCTTGACAGTTCTTTGGTCGGTTGGGGAGATGTATCTGGCAGATAAATCTCCATGAACCAACCACACAACGCACGCATTTGTTATGGAATGGTGCGACTGTATATATTGGTAATATGACTCTTGATTACAATTAGTTTAATGGATGACAAGAACTCCATTTCCAATGCAATTTGACGAGATTCCATTAGATTCACAGAAATGTCCTTCAAATACTCTACAGTAATAAGTAATTAGGAAGTTCCCAAGTACGATGTTAAGAGTAATTTATTCGTTAAAACTTTTTTCCAGAATGGAAAGCTCCTATTAGAGCTTCTTTGAGCTCTGCCAGCAGTGTTTTATTGGGAATTGGAGAGTAATAATTGGATTTCAGTAAATGTTGGCCGATGCTTTGGGCTTTGGTTCCAACAGCTTTGCATCAGGTCGTATCTGCGGCAGAATTGTTTCAATCCTCTTGATCCGAAAAACAAAAATGAATAATTTTTAGTGTACATCTTGCCACTCACATAAAACACGGAGTGTTTGGTGGACAGGCAGGTCTCATTCCATTTCGCAGTTCTTGAATGAACTGATTTCCAAATTGATACCCATCGTAGGGCACTTCTCCCAAGCTAAACATTTCCCAAAGGGTTATTCCGTAGCTCCAGACGTCAGAGTGAGTTGAGAACTGCAAGTCGATTATGGATTCCAGGGACAAATTCATCCACGGCACTGGTTGCTGGTGATTTGAAAAATTGTTAATCGAAAAGTATACGTGAAATCTTAAAATACGCTTTGTTTTCCCACCGAGCTCTTTTTGACGTAGACATAATACTGGTACAGCTGCCTCGAAAGTCCGAAGTCGGTTATCTTTGCAACCTTATCTTCGGTTAGAAGAATGTTCCTTGCAGCCAAGTCTCCGTGAACCAACTGCATATGCATTGTAATTATTTTCGTGCAAAACATTTCTGGCTATTGCAAGACAAGTTGAAAGTCAATATTTTTTTCTTTTACTCGTTTGGATGCCAGAAACTCCATCCCCTTTGCTATTTGGTGAGCCCACCGTAGCAAATCAAATGTAGAAATTGAGTCTTCATTTAGAACACTTGAAGCAGGTCTACTGTTCTTACTAAAATGGTCAGAGAATTCGTTTGGTTAATGAATGACTAAGATTTCAGTTTCCGGTGACACAAGTGCTATTTTACTTTTCAGTCACTAACCCTCCCATTCCAAAATTCACGAATAGTCCTCTGGAGCCTCTGAGTACCTCAAGGACACTTCCCAAAGCACAGAACTCCATTATAATGTAAAGCGTTCCTATTAAACAGATAATAGATCTCAAACGAGTAATTCGTTTTGGGTGTGATTTTTTAAATTAAATCTTACTTTGTTGTACTTCGGAAGTGTTAGCTCCGATAAGCCTAACCACATTGGGATGCTCACCGATATAAGTCATAACTTTCAGCTCGGATAACACCAACTTGAAGCTGCAGGCGTCCGTAGCTTCTGAATGGATAACTTTGACAGCCACAGCGGTGGAGTAATTGTTGTCATCCAGGTGTCCTTTGTACACCGTCCCGAACTCACCTTTTCCCAAAGGATTGTTCCATCCTAATAATGTATCCTTGCGTGTTAAAAGTGTAAATTCAGTCGCGTGAAAAACGCTTGCTTACCAATGCTAAGACGGTTCATGTCTATTTCAAAGTGTTTTTGGTATCCGCTGTATAGGGCGAGTTTTTTGATGTTTCCTTCCACAACTTCGTTAGTCGCATTTGGAATGCCATTTTCAAAATTGTCAACCTCATCCTGTGTTAGTGGTCTGACCGTTGATTTCATTTTACGCTCATGTTTCAACTCTTTTGCATAGTAGTGTACAACGTAGCACATATACAGTTTGGCGACGTCTGTAAATGTAGTCATTACGAATAAGTGAATGTCAAATGTTCCATTGAAGAAGATGAGACTGGTGAATGTGAGCATAATTGCATACACACTCAAGAGTCCGGTGATGATTACCCAGATGTTCAATAAGGTTATATTTTTCTGGGAAGAGAACAGAACAAAAATAAGATTGCCTTTCTGTTTGTTAGTGTTGTTTGACAGGTTCTTGTAAGTACAGATTTCATTGCATTCCACAGCATTTTAGCCAGCCCAATATTCAACACCGAATAAACACCAATACTTATCCATATGGACATCTCAACTGAAGAAGAAGCATTAAATATTTTATTGAAGACTAGGAATTCAATTCTTGCTTATGGTTCAAAAGTTGTTTTTGCTTACAGTAATAGAGTTGAGGATTCAGTGCAATCCACTTATTCCACTGGTTGCACATTTTGTAAATAAGCATACAAATTCCAGAAATTCCTACGTACTGAAATACACGAATATTGAAGTACCTGGAAGTAAGTCTTAATAAATATGGTGGACTTAACTACATCATGAACAGGAATATAACGAATCGGTTTCTTCAGATTTATTCCGCACAAAGGATGACAATTTTTTCTCCATGCATTCATGATAGCTTGCAATAATAAATATAAATTTTAAGTCAGGTTAAATTAGTAAACAAAAGCGAGCTTTGCAATGAAAATGTGTAGACTGAATATGGAAGGTTTTTTATTTAGCTTTCTATTTATTTCTAAAGTCAAGTTTAGTAGCGGTTTAGCAAAACGAATGTTCATTGTGGAAAAGCCTACCTTGGTTTTCCATTGCATTTATTTTTCCTGTTATATAAACCACAGTGATATAACACTGCGAAGACACATTCACATACACTAAATACACGCAGTACACTAAATTCATAACTCCGGGTATTACATATTGTATGCTTACGTATTTACGGCAAAAAAATATTTTTCCTGTTAAAAACCTGTCTAACAAAGAATTCAGCTAGGCAGCAAAATGTCTAGAAAGTAGAAATCATGGGTGAAGTTAGCTGGAAATATATGAAATGAGGTTTTAAGAGTATGTGTTTATTTTTAGTTCATGTGGTTTTATACATTTGCGGAATCATTACAGATACTGTTCGATGCAAATCTTGCAAGGACTGCGTGAAACATGTTATGCTGAGTAGGAGTTGATGAATTCCCGTAAATGTGGGCCTCGAGTTCCTAATTTGATGGATGATAAGAATTCCCTTCACAAATGCAATTATATAACTGATTAGCAAAAACTCAAACGGGATTCACGTTACAAATGATCTATCTTGTTAAATTGCAAGTTCATAGAACTTATATAACGGGTGAGACTGTATTTATAATCCAGGGATTTTCCACCTAATCCCTGTCCACTCGAAATCTGTGTGCAATCATATTACATCAACAATTCTATCTGCTCACAAGCTTCAGTCAGTTCTTCCTGAATCCCAGGTCACCATGAAAGCTCCACAGAGTTATGGACTTCTGTTACTCCTGTCTCTTCTGGAAGTTTCTCATGGACGAAGATACGCTACATTGGACAAAGATGGCAAGTACTCCATATCCTGGGAAGTGGATCTTGTAAACAAAGCCATCGAGGTCCAGGCAGTGGTGGAAACCACAGGCTACGTTGGATTTGGACTGAACACGATTGGCGGAATGACAGGAGGAGACATTGTCATCGGAGGCATCGAATCATCGACAGGGGAGTCGTACTTCTCGGACAGACACGCCACAGAGAACGGATTTCCTTCCGAAGACGTCAAGCAAGATTGGATCCTTCTGGAAGCCTCGGAGAACTCCACCCACACTGCCATCCGTTTTACACGACCCCTCGACTCTTGCGACGCACAGGACATTGCAATAAAGGTAAACGGTTGTTTTGGAATACCTTATGCTCCATGATTTTGTATTGTGACCTTTGGTTTATCTTTTGCGTAGGAGAACACACTGAAGATCATTTGGTCTTATGGAGAAAGCGACTCAATCTCCTATCACGGAACTAACAGAGGAGCCTATGCTGTCAATCTGATGGACCCTGCGATGCCACCTATCGATTTGGAACAGTTCCCTCGATTCGAAACGATGATGGAGGATGTGATGCCCCCGCAGGACACGACCTACTGGTGCACCACCCACAAGTCTCCTTCATTCCCAACGAAGAATCACATTGTTGGGGTGCGTTGAGACACGCTTGTTGAGTGTAGGTATTAATTATTTTAATCCAGCATTAACTGTTGCTTGAGCAGTTCCGTCCAAAGATACAGACAGAAGATGCGTTGAGACATAGTCATCATTTCACGCTGTACAAGTGCAAAGCTCCTGCAGGAGAAGACCCTGTCGAATTCTTCACTCCGTACGTACAACAAGGAGGAGGCAACTGTCTCACAGGTCCATTCGACAGAGTTCCTAGTGCGTACTGCTTGATGTTCGTCTACGCTTGGTCCATCGGGGGACGGGAACTCGTATTCCCCGAGGACTTGGGCTTCCCTATTGGAGAAGAGAAAGACGAATATTTAATGCTGGAAGTCCATTTGGATAACCCCACAATGCGAGAAGGAGTCCGGATCAATACTGGAATAGAGACGTTCTACACTCCCCAACTCAGACCTATTGACGCTGGAATGCTGGTAGTTGGTCAGGTTATCGGACTGTACCAAACTATTCCTCCTAAAGCTGAAGACTTCACTACAGTTGGTCACTGCAGCGGCGCTTGCACTGCAGCCAACTTTCCTCCCGAAGGAATAAGCATATTCAACGTTATGCTCCATGCCCACAAATCAGGTAAGTCTACGGGTGACTTGTACACACGTTCTAGTTTGTATTGTAAATATGATTTCTGCAGCGAGAAAAATGAGACTTCGACATTTCCGGGGAACAACGGAGCTCCCTTGGGTTGCCGACGATGGGACGTACGACTTTGATTATCAAGACAATCGCAACTTGGATAACATTCGAGTTCTTCCTGGAGACCACTTGACCATAGGTACTTCCTTTCCAGAGACATAGACTGACACTAGAGTTGACCAATTATCAATTCATCTTTTACAATGGTGGCAGAATGTACATATGATAATACTTGGATGGAACCTTCACGGCCAGTGATAGGAGGGTGGTCAACGATGGATGAGATGTGCGAGGCTTTCGTCTACTACTACCCGAGGAACTCACTCGAACATTGCTTTAGTCGCTACCCCGAAACAAAGTTGTTCGAACGATTTGGCATTGAAAACTACACGTTGTGCGTTGTATTAAATAATGGAAAAATCATAGTTGGGAAATAGCTATCTATGTCTCTGTTTCTAGTGTTCCCGAACTCATGACAGACGTCCTTGTCACGAGTCCTCCATCCTTAGCAAACCTCACGTATTCACAGGTGGTCAACCTGACCAGTTGGACGGATGCATCCCGTGACGAATTCCAGATGGCAACTCGCTTTGGGAATCATTTGGACATATGCTTGGCAGGAGTCACCGTTCCGCCTGCAGATGTGAACGAAAGGTCCTCCCATCTGACACACCAAGACAGACCTCCTGTGACTTACCCTGTCATCGACAACGAGTACCAACCCATAGACTCATGTCTTCCAGGACATTCATCATAATTCCTTCTAATATTTTATTCCCCACAATTGAAACAGATTTTAAACTAATAAAAACCATCTTAATGGTTTTGTCACATCTTTCAAACAGTTTGTCTTAGTTAAAAAATCAAATAGCGAGTTATAAAAAAGGTTGTCTATTTGTAACAATGCTAACATCGCTGGTATAATCTTTTATTCATTGAACATGAAACAGACATCTGTTTGCGCAATAAAATCCTTATGAATATGAAATCAATGATTGTTGAATTTCAGAAAATGTTGGACGGTGTTTTGGGTCTTGCTTCCAACACATCTGCATCAATTCGTACCTATGATTCAAATACATGTTAATAATACTAACGACAACGAATTATGAGCTACCATATGTCCCACATAAAATGCGGAGAATATGGTGGACAAGAAGGTCTCATTCCATCCCTAAGTTCCTTAATGAATTGATTCCCGAATGTATACGCAGGATAAGGAACTTCTCCAAGGCTGAACATTTCCCAAAGTGTAATCCCGTAACTCCAGACATCAGAGTGAGTGGAAAACTGTTGATCGATTATGGATTCCAAGGACAGATTCATCCACGGCACTGGTTGCTGGAGATTTGAAAAGTTAATCGAAAAGCAAAGGTGAAATCGTAAAATACGCTTTGCTTTCCCACCGAACTCTTTTTGACGTAGACGGAGTATTGGTACAGCTGCCTCGAAAGCCCGAAGTCGGTTATCTTAACGACCTTATCTTCGGTTAGAAGGACATTTCTAGCAGCCAAGTCTCCGTGAACCAACTACAGATGCGTTAATTGTCATTATTTTTATATAACCTGATTGAGTTTGTTTTTATTCAACATTATTATAATATTCGTTTACTCGTTTGGATGCCAGAAATTCCATCCCCGTTGCTATTTGGTGAGACCACCGTACCAAATCAAATGTAGAAATTGAGTCTTCATTTAGAGAACTTGAGGTGTTGAGAAGTTTATTATCCTCTCTGCGATGTTCAGACATTTATTGTGTTTTGGATTAAAACTTATTTATTTGGGGTGACCACTGAATTAACTTACCTTTCTATCGTAATTCCGTTCATTCCGAAATTAACGAAGAGTCCTCTTGAACCTCTGAGTACGTCAAGGACGTTTCCAAAACTGCAGAACTCCATTACGATGTACAGCTTTCCTATTCAATAGATATTACAGCTTAATGCTGAAATGCAAAGAATTGAATTCTAAAGCTGAACATTACTTTGGTGAATTTCGGAGGTGTTTGCTCCGATGAGCCGAACCACATTGGGATGCTCACCGACATGAGTCATTACTTTCAATTCGGATAACATCAACTTGAAGCTGCAGGCGTCCGTAGCTTCTGGATCGATAACTTTGACAGCCACGGCAGTAGAGTAATTGTTATCATCCAGGTGTCCTTTGTACACCGTCCCGAACTCACCCTTTCCCAAAGGATTGTTCCATCCTAAAAAATGGTATCGTTACGCGATGTCAGAAATGTAAATACAGTCGCTGGATAAACGATTGCCTACCAATGCTAAGACGATTCATATCTATTTCGAAGTGTTTTTGGTATCCGCTGTATAGGGCGAGATTTTGGATGTTTCCTTCCACAACTTCGTTAATCGCAATTGGAATGCCATTTTCAAAATCTTCAACCTCATCCTTTGTTAGTGGTCTGACAGCTGACTTCATTTCACGCTCATGTTTTAACTCTTTTGCATAGTAGCGTACTGTATAGCACATATACAACTTGATGGTGTTGGTAAAAGTACTCATGATGGCGAAACGCATGTCAAATGTTTCCCTGAAGAAGATGAGACTGGTGAAAGTGAGCATAATTGCATACACACTTAAGAGTCCGGTGATGATTACCCAGACGTTCAATAAGGTTATATTTTTCTGTGAACAGAACAGAAAAAAATAAGATTGCCTTTCTGTTTGTTAATGTTGTTTTACAGGTTCTTTCAAGTACAGATTTCACTGCATTCCACAGAATTTTAGCAAAGCCAATCATCAACACTGAGCCAACACCAATAGCTATCCATATGAATATCTCAACTAAAAAAGAAGTAATAAACGTTTT
>JAQGAB010001258.1:0-17697 GCA_034696565.1 Isotomurus graminis
GAGGCATATGTATGCTTAATTGTGTGTATGAGATCTTCAGTTACCTGGGCTTAAAGAGGCTGCTTGGTGTAGGTTTTTCACTACAATAATGCTAGAGTGGAAAAAATATTATGTTGCATTTGCCCACATGCTTTAACCTAATGACGTGATGTGGTTGCACATGGCACACTGAAGACGAATTATCAGAATATTAACTGGAGGGCCATTCTGAGTTATCACTAAGCCCAAACCCTTCATGTTAATTTTGCACAAGTAAGAACTAAACGACCTCCCTGCACTGAGCAATCTAAGAGTTAGGCGAATCATCAGTTTGAAGTGAACTTAAAACCAACCTGGAGAGTTTGCGTATGAAAGCCACACTCTCTGCATCCCAAGATGAGTTCATTCTTAGTCCCTACGGCGGAATGTGCTTGAATTCGTCTGACCTGGCGTGACTTGTTCTTGTGGAGAAAAAAGGTGAGAAGGAGCCCAAGGGGAGTGTCGGTGACTGTGGGAGGAGTTCCAAGTGAGTTCTGCTTAATGAGAGCCCGCAATTCCCCCTCTTTGCTTCCAACAAGACATTCAGCAGTGAATCACCTATTAATTTAAACATGATTAACGAGGTGAGGAACTCCGTTTTACTTCGTTTTGAATATCCGTGAGCTTCCATTGATTGATTGATGCTCTTTATTTCCCTGTTTAGCTTATTTAGTACACAAAGACTAGTCTTCCATAAGCAACACGTTTTTCATGATGTTGTTTAAGAAAGGTACAATTTGAATAATTATATATAAAACCAGGTAAATTAAATTTCGAAAACAGATGTCATTAATAATAAATAAATTCTCTCGTATTAATTAAATAGTTATTTGCTAAGCTTTCAATACTAAGACTATTAGCATTAAAAAAAGAATGTGACAAAGAATTCCACAATTTGCTACACAAGTAGACCACAGGGTTTTCAAAAAAATTCATCTTAATGGATATAACTTTACAACTAAATTCGCTTGTTTAAAATTTTCCTATTCATCCCGATTTCTCCGCAGACCTAACCATTTTATTAAAGAGAAAATACTTTTTTTGCAAATTGAACAAATCTGTTCTCCTCGATTGGCCCCAAATAATTAAGCAGTAGTCGGTAATTGAGAAAACATAAGCATTCAGGAGTAATGTGAAAACATGAAATGGCATATACCTTTTGAGTTTTCTAATCATACCACAAAAAGAATTCACACGCTTACAAACATAATCATAGTGACAATGAAAAGCAAAATATTCGTCGATGAAGACTCCCAAATACTTAAAACTAGTTACAAACTCAATATCATTATGGTTTACAGTTAAGTTAGGAATATGTGATGTGTAGTTGGTTGTAGTGAGTTGTGGACTTCATCTGTTTGTAGGGGTGGAGGAGGACTTCGATATTTTGAATTTGCCACCGATGGGAAGTCTAAAAAGGCAGGATGAGGGGATTGGCAAGATCGACTAAAGTACCTCAGACAATATTAGAATAAACAGTCTTCACTTGGTCCAACAGGTATTTTGTGGAAGGCTTACTACTTGATTGAAGTTAACCACATCAGACCTTCAAACCTGCAAAAGAGATGAAGTGAATCTAAAGACGTTTAGAAACTTTAAGGATTTACTTTCAGGCACTTAATTACAATTTAATTCCTTTTATAATCATAGAGGCGTAGGGTGGAGTCGCAGAGAGACAGTTTCTGGCATCCACCATTTCTTGAAGTTGATAGTCTTAAATGCTGTTTCTCCACAGGACCGGCTTACCTTTGGAAGTCTTAACAAGTTCTCCAACAAACTATTAAGAAATGAATCATTAGTTCCTGAGATGCAGACTGCCAATAGCACCGATAACCCTTAACTTTGTTGATAAGCACAGAAACTTAAAAATAGAAATAATTATGTTACAAATAGATTACCTTTAGGCTGTACAATTAATTGGAGGCATATCGATCCAATAATAAAGAAGTTCTAAAAGCGCCGATAACCCGAAAGTTTGTAATATTTGCACCCATTTGTACAAGATAACTTCATTTTTGGGACAGACAAAGTGGATGGGAACATGTGTACTGGTAATGAGAGTGGGAGTTTGAGTAGTGACAGGTACTTGTGTGTGGTGGTAACGGCACTGAAGGGTCAGTGTGTGTAAGCCATTGAGGGTGAGGGAGGGAAAGGTTTGAGCTTGATGCCTTCATCTTTTGGATCAGTAGTATATAATTGATACTAAAACTAACTAGATTTGATGGAATAATATAAATATAATAAACTTAATAGTTACGCTGATTTTTAAGCCATTTTACAATAATCTTCTTAAAATTAATGATACACAAGTCTTTGAGAATCCACTCCTTTGGTAGCAAATTCCAAATGTTAGCACATCTATACTCTAATGACCTTTTGAATGCTTCAGAAATGTGTGCGGGAATGTATTAGTCTGTATAATGTAATTTTTTTATTACACAACTTCTAAATATGCCAGTGTCAAAAAATGTATCCAAATGTAGATTAGATAGAAAAATTTTTAATATTAAAAACTTACTTTATACTGGAAGCAATAATTGTTTTGTCAACTGTGCATTATGTTGTTATCACTATGAGTATTCTTACCAAATAAAATTGACTGTTACTGTTTCAAACGAATTGGGCATCAGAACCAGAATGGATCAGCACATCTACAGAATCACGCACAATATACCAACCCTGAAATGTAAACAGTAAATGTAATATGTAAAAAATTACTACACGCGATTATTATTAAGCAGTTTACTGCTTTATGCGAATCTCATTTCCTTCCGTGCGTGCGTGCGTCCGTGCGTCCGTCCGTGCGTCCGTCCAGGTACGGAGAAGTTACCCACCCGACGCGGAAAGTAACCAACCCGACACTACGGTGGCTTGGTTACTTACTTGAAGTGTCGGGTTGGTAACTTCTCCGTACCGTGAAATCAACTACGTTCATTTTAATATGACGGCAAATGCATGATCCAAATATGGCTTAACCCTCGTAGAATAAATCCTTACGTACTCTGTAAATACTTACGTAAACTGCTTTTTTACATTCGTACTTGAGTGGATTTTTTTATTTAGATTCGGAAGCTGAGGTTGTGTATAAGTGGAATGCTTAAACCGGTTTGAATGAGAAAGTGGAGCATATTTTCTTCCAGTTTGATTTCCTTCGCTTTGCTTCGCTTCGCTTACAATGACAGTATTCATATGAAGTCTTTCTTTACCAAGAAATGGTTGTGCAGCTGTGTTACTGAAAAATATGAAATTCACTTACAAAAGAAAATCTTATATAAAGGACATCCAATATTAAAAACATCCATATTTTTTTCAGTGTATTTTGCGTCTCAAGAGAACATCAAGTTCACAATGAATTTCATCTTACGAGCGTCAGTTGTGGTTTTAGTTGCAGTTTCCTTGGCAAACTAGACTCCAGCACCTGACAGTAGTAACATATAAAAATGTATTTTAATCTGAACTATTATATTTTGTTCTTCACCAATTCTAGGAACCGTATGCAATCAAAGTACAAGAACCTTCTCTTATCATGATGGATGCAACAGTCTTGCCGGTTGCAAATGCAGCACTGGAAGATGTAAAACTTCAAGCAAAGTACGTTGTTCACAGGAACAATTAAAGCCATATGCGCTCAAGAACGCCCAACAGAAGTGCTCCAGGCTTTAAGACAGTTAAAGCAGCTTTGTTGATTGATTAGGATACAATAAGACGTTTCTACTGATTGATTTATTATGCACAATGTAATAACTATTTGGATCACAATCCTAATTGTAGACATTTCTTTTCATGACATTTTTCTACCATGCCATATATATTTAAAAGTTCACTTTGGTATGCAATCACTTGTGTATCCATGTGTTTAATCAGTTAAATGGCTATATAACCTCCTTCAAAATCTGAGTAATTAAGAAGAATGTTTGACTTAAGTAATCCTATACAATACAATTGCAACAAACTGTTCAATACATTATCAATGCATACCACATTCAGTAAAACAAATCCTATTAGTAGCGGTGGAAATCCTTCCACGATTGTCTCCTCACTGTCATCCAGAATTATTCTTTGAATCCAATGTGCGTTTTCAAATTTTCTAAAACACACGCAGGATATTTTTGAGGGAATTTGTGTGTATTGTGTACATTTTATAGATTGACGTTGGAAAGATGTGTGTACTAAAAAATATGAATTTTTAATAACTCAATCATCATAGACTCCTAAAGACTTCATCGTATACAGCGTTGATTTTGATAGTCACACACTCCTTCGTTTCAAGCTTCAGTCCTTTTGTGGAATACAAAAATCCACAAAATGCTTAATTAGTGCAATGCATAAAACCTGGACAGGTGCTAAGAAAGACACTCTCATTAACTAATGCAAGGTACCTTGTAAGATTGATTGGAGAATATTCCACTCGATTCAATCATTATACGCAAAAAGAACATCTTCAATAATGACTTAGTTTCTTCTGCTATACTGGGTCAAAATGTGAATATACTAAATAACCTTAAAACAGACGTATTCCCTAAAAAGAAACTTTAAGCACAGCCAATCCCTTATATAAAATTGTAAGCCTTTTAAACCTTTTATTAATCCGCGTATTTTTCAATTGTCCAAACTCTCACTTCTGAAATCATAACATTTTAAGAGTGGTTCAAAGAATCGATACTAAGTGAAACCAAATATATGTTCAAATTAGGTTACTGAATTCAACTTCTCCGAATTGTCTATGAATTCAGGGCAAATTTAGCATTGATATGAAAACAGATCATTTGCAGTTAATTGTGGGATCCCACACGGACAGAATGACAAAAGTAGTGTGTTTACAAACAATCATTACTAGGTTACAAATATATCTACTTTATGTTTCAGGTCAGAGGTGAGTCGTTATGAATACATAAGCTCACGTTCCTAAACTTCACAATCATCATATATTTCAATTTCACTCACATTGTTGTTATAACTCGCATTTTCACCGCGTTTCTTGATATTTAATTAGAAATGTAAACTATAAACAAGTGCAATATGTAAGTCCACATATGTGAGACAACAATGAAAACTGCGTATGATGCAGAAGTCCACATTCCCTCCAGAATATCACAAATTGCGGCGTTTCATTATCAAGCATGTTTTTACTCTCGTTTCAAATGCCTATGTTTTTTCAATTACCGATTATTGTTTAATAGTTTGGGGCCAATCTCGATTAAAAGAACTCACTACATTACAAAAAAATATATTCCTACTAATGTTATTTTTATTCTAGTGCATCCAGATTTTATTCTAAAAGCTTTGGGAAATCCCATTTTAATAGTGCCGGGTCCGAATCATCTCTAATTTCTGAATGTCATGCATTTTTCAAGAAAGTCAATAACAACTTTTTATTTTAGAAATGTAATACACTCACACTCACGGAAAGGTTAAAATACTATGGAGCCTTATTTATTGTTTTGGAAAGTTATGGAATTCCTTACCTCCTAGTATAAAAACTTCTGTTGTAAGCTTCAAAAATAAATTAAATAGTTGTCTGGTAAAATGTCGTGACGACGACTTGATATTCTACTAACGTGATATACTATATGTTAGATTATACTTGACTAAATGGAATAATTTTTGAATATATATTTAGTTAATTGTTACAAGGAAGTGTTAATAATGAAAGACTATTTTTCTGTACTAAATGAATTATAACACAGAAACAAAGAGTATCAATCAATCAATCACTATCGGGAAGTGTCCCTCATAGTATAAGACAAGAAATGATGATGAGATGATGTTCATCCAGAAGAGTTGTGACTGTTTTATGAGGTCCACTAATCTTTGTGACAAGATCAAAGGCAAAGAAATATCTTCTATAAAGTTCTCCTTATACCAGACAGAATAAACCGTTGTAAAACGACTATAAGAAAGAAGTGAAAACAGTGTCATAGAGTTGTTGTGATTCTGCAGAGTGCAGAGACACATGTGAAGTTGTGGGATTACTCTACCTGTAAAGTGATTAGGGTACAAAGGTATGAGGACACAGGCTGGAGACAATGATACACAAACCCGAATTCACGTGAAGTTGTACTTAACAGTTAACTTACCCGTCAGTAAGTAAGTGATGAGCACAGCAGTTTACGCAATTGACGTGAATTAAAGTGAAACTGCACACCTCTAAGGTATCTGCGTAGTTGTAGTTTCGTTAAGTTATCGCGTGTATTTGAATTTGGAGGCAAAGTTGCATTTGAGGCACGAGGAGACTGCCGACTGTCGCAATTTTCCCCAACCTTACCCCAAAACCCGTTAAAAGTCCGTTTTTGACCCTGAAGGGGTGGTCAACTTGACCTTTGGAGGTAAACTTGAACATCCCTGAAAAATCACATAGAGGTTCCTGAAAACAGAATTTGAAAATGTGTGCCCGTCTTCGAGATATTTGTGTTCACCACACACAGACAGACACTCCGTTCCCATAAAGAAGTTTCACTTCGTTTTCACTTCTTAATAATCATGTTTCATAGCTCAAAAGACATGCGCACCACATGCAAGACTTGTCTCAACTGCTCCGTACATCTCTACACAACTTTGCTGCGCACTACAACGTTTACAACGCTTCTTTACTTTTTCCTATTCCGTGCTTCATTTGTTAGAGATAAATATTGTAACATGGGCAATGTGGATAGCCCTTAGATATCCTCAAGAGCAATTAAACATATATCAGTCTAATCAGACCCAATCTAAGAGATAATGAGCCATGAAAAACAGGAGGAGTATGAGTGAAGAGAATGTCAATAGCGACGCGGGGTAGCTCAGTGGAAGAGCTTCTGACGGGTAATCAGAGTACGTGGGTTCGAATCCCACTCCAAACCTTATTTTTGCATTCTCCTCTCACTCTCAAATTACCTTTATCTGTTACAATAGTTTACAACCTTTATCTAGTAAACATTTTAGTTACAAATAGAGCCATTTTAGGAAAGTCCGATTAGCTCTGTCGACATTTTTTAGCCCAGTCAATTTGGGCTTATAGGCTCACGTGTGTCGTCACGCTAACCGGTGTACTGTTTTTAACATTGCGGTTTAATATCTCTTTAATCTTTCATCCGATTACATTGGAATTGAGTACACTGCTTGGAAAAGCGATTGTAATTGCATAACTAAAATGTGATACCTTTAACTTGTTTAACTCGCTCATAATTCGTGCTTAAGTAGCAAAAAATTGTTGTAAATATGGACAGCAGGGCCCGGACAGGGCTTGACGCTTTTCCAATACTTTCATGGTCACAAGATATCATGATTTGGAGCAACTTTAGTATTATTGTTAAAGGTCAAAATCGTTGCAGCAGAGTGCTTAAGCGGGGGTTAAATGTACAAAAATTCCAGTCGCTAACGACAGCATTGCCCGAACGGGGCTTGAAGCTTTTCCAATACATTCCTGGTCGCAAGACATCAGGATTTGGAGCAACTTTGGTATTCGTGTTAAAGGTCGAAATCGTTGCAGCAGAGTGCTTAAGTGGGGGTTAAAGGTTCCAAAATTCCCGCCGCTATAGTTTACTACCTAATCAAAATTTCAGTTTCGTCTTCATTTAAGTACGCATGATAAAATTTGAAGAAATATTTGTGAAGAAAATTCACTGAGGAATTCAAAATTGACTGGACTAAAATAGGCTACTTGGAGCAGGTTTTCACTTACTTTCGAATTCTGAAATGAAGCTGTCGTTAAACTAAATTGCCTTACGGCCCGGTCCACATGGTCTGGATTTCAATCGCTTTTACATCACACTGACATAAGTTATCGTTACAATTACTTTTATTCTAAGGAACATTCTCATAACTTCAACATAAATCATAGTAACATACATTCATACAAACATATGACATCCTCAGGTCAATCACAATGGGATCTACACTCTTTGTATAACCGTAACACGACAGATGTTCTGTTTTCTTATTGACATGTGCAGATCGAGTCAATTTTTAATACAGAAGTAGCAAAATTTATACTGGATCCAGGGTTAGTTCTAAAGTACTGTACAATGCCAGTATTCTAGTATGATGTGGTAGTTTGCATAAAAAAGTTGTTTCTTTCTTTTGAAACTAGGGGTCAAGTAAACGCAAAATAGTCTTATCTTCGCATGGTTCATCATATTAATGCGATGCATATCAGAGTCAAGACTATCAAGTTAATTTAAAATATCGCTCAACTTTATTATTCCTATGTGTAATGCAAAATGTAGAGTAAAATAATCACAATAAAATATTCACTGACTGCTCTTCAGGACAAGTTCACTTTCTTCTTCAAGTTGTTATTTATGACGCGAAAAGTTGTGCAAATTGACTAGCAGATATTAATATCTAAATTCTAACTGGATAAAATTTTGGAATTGACCGGCAACAGCAGAACATGCCGAAGCAGCACAATAAGCAAATGATAAGAATAATTACACCAGCAATGGCAACAATCTCCCATGTCGTTATTCCGGGATTACTGAAACAGAAAAAAGTTAAGTAATGAAGTATTACAACCACATGACCTTTAGCTTTTCATTGCGATGACAAACAGAGATCTTATTTTGCATGACAGTGAGATTAAAATGCGTATCAGGCGAAGGATTTGGTAATAAATAACTGTTACTCACTCTTCGTCGACTATGCCATGAAAGGTATTGATAAGTCGGTGGAAAAACCCTGGATTCTCATTTTTTTCGTCTTCGTAGTCTGATTCTTCATCTTGGATGTGTTTATAATCGTGAACTTCATCGTGATATTGAGAGTAAGGTTTCCCATGTACTGTATAGAAGGTTCGAACAACGCAAGGATGATAAATCGTACAGTAAGGATTAGGATTGAGCTACGGCAAATAATATTTGCCTGAAGTCATCTTCTTGAGGACCGAGCAGGTGTCTTATAAATGCTCAGAGCTGTTGGTTCGTAAATAGTCTTTAAAACGTTCTTTCTGACTTGGCGTGTTAACTGTAATACCCAAAATAAATCAGAATCAATGGAAATACTTTTAGCATAAAGCCGACTATATATACTCTGAAATACATTCGAACTAAACGTTTTGGGAACCACAAAGTCAATCATGACGTCAATTTCTAGCCTGTCTGCCTACCGCAAATCGTGTTTTATCATCTTCCTTGTGTAAAATTTACTTTCCAAAAGCCTCAAAGAAAGAAATCATTAATATTACTCCTCAAAACAAACTCACGTTTATTAATTCCTAACATCTTATGTATTCATAAAGGGACAAGTTGTAGAAAATGATATATTGATTTGTGGATTAATTGTACGCTTATTTGTAATATGTTCTGCGATCTTACTTAATTTCACGCTTCTAAATACTTCTATCGTGATGTACTTGAGTCTAATGAATGATGATACTGGAGGTTTAAATGGGCTGGAAACTATTTAACAATTAACCTCAGAGCATCGTAAGATCTTGCTTGCGTTTGTGTTAGCTTTCTTAATAACCGACATAAATATCTCGACTACCACTACCATCATTATGTCTGTACTTCCATTTATGGCAGGCGATTGAATTGTTCGTTCTCTTGTGTGCTCAAATTACGCATTAGAACTAATTAGGTGCTTATCTAATAGAAACGGCGTTGCTGTATACATTATGGATAATAAATTAAATGGGTCGGGACGAAGCTGATTGTGGTTTGCCTTTTAAATGCTACTAGAACTGTTGTATTTTATTGTCTAAAGCTAAAGAACACTATCCAAGGACAGGACAAGTCCTAGCAGGAAGGTCACTTTTACCACCGTCCACTCCATGTTCGCCGACGGATGTCCTCATCATCCACGCCCACAACAAACTTTTCACGTCGTTAAATGTCACTTCATTCTCGAATTAACTAATCTACCATTTGTTTCTTGTTCAAGTTCCACGGGAAGTGGGGAGAGTTGATGCGACATTGGAATGAAATCCACCTCCTTCAGTTCCTTTCTTCGTCGTCGAATTCAACTTCTGCAGCCACTCATTCCGCATTCGACAAAATCGAGTCCTCCCTCTCCTAATTAATTAAGTAATCAGCTTTACATCCTGAAAATAGCCATTTAACTAAGAAGTCGCATATATAGCACAGTGCATTGTATCAAGTAATACAACTATTACATATATATGATTGTAAGGAATATTGGGCCATAGACCCGATTCCTTCATTAGGCATGCAGGTAATCTGCATAATTAGTGTGGCCTTCATTTGTTTAGCCGGGACCTCCAGCTCACACACACAATCACCATTGTAGTATTCCCTCCGAGTGAGAGGCTGCCTTCTTCGCCCGAGGAAGATTCCTCTCACTCGTATCTGAAATGTCAAGTTGAATCTTTGTGTGTCTCTCTCTCTCTTAATTTTATTTGTACATTCCCTGGAAACATATAATGTTTCTAGGAAACTTATTAGTTTAAGTGTTCGATGGGGGAAGTTGAGACTACCACCCATCTTTATATATATAGTTCGACGGCTTGGGTAAGCCAGAATTCCTTCTTTCATTTAGTTTTCGGGGATTTCGCCCCTAATTATTTCATCCTTCTTTCAGCCTTCCGGTAGCCAACTTTATTTCGGGGTTTCTGTTTGTACGGCTATTCCGTACTTGTTCCTGTACTGTGTGTATGTGGAGATTCGTGTGAGCCTAGGAGTTCCTGGAAGTTGTACCCCTGGAAGAGGAGACCCTGTGGACCTGCTGCATCGATTCTACAAGGTCCTAGTGACCAGGGTTAGCCCCTTAAAATATATATAAGGTCCAAGAGTGTGGTGAGAGTGGGGGCGGTGACCAATCGATTGCGGGAGGTCACGCCAGTCCCTTCTTCTCTCCCCTTGAGGGCGGTTACCTGGGTCGTAGGAGTTAGTAGAGGTCACGGGTCAAGTCACAGGTCAATAGTCCTTTTTGTTAGTAGAGGTCAAGTCAAAGGTCACTGCACCTTAGAGGTCAGGTCAGAGGTCACTGAGCCTTAAAGGTCAAGTCAGGTCAGAGGTCACTGAGCCTTAGAGGTCAAGTCAGGTCAGAGGTCACTGAGCCTTAGAGGTCAGGTCAGGTCAGAGGTCACTGAACCTTAGAGGTTAGGTCAAAGGACAATAAGGCTTTTATTCTAAAGCGAGTCAGTAGAGCCTATTCATGAGTTCACTTTAAGGGTATTTCAATAAATACTGGAAATCATTAACTGAGGTTTGGAATAAATCCTACAATCATTAATTAGCAAATAAGGCTATTATTGTGTACTCTTCGTGAATTATTTCATCGGGATTTTTGTGTGTTTGATTCTCATTTGGCAATCATAAATATATCCTATTGGGAAGTAAAATAGATAAAGAGTTGGGATAAGGCCCTTGGAGACTTAGGTGCACAGCAGTGGGCAAAGCAAGCGCCCAGTAGGCCTATTTCACCAAGCCCACCTTTATATGATATGGCAGAAGAATTCCGTGGCAAATAATGTCTACAATTGAGATCCAAACAGTTTACATTCTACATAATAAATCAATCAGTACAAATGTGTTTTATTGTATATTAATAAATCCACAGAGCCAGTTTAACTGTCTTTATCTGCTGCAGCACATCTGTTGGGCGTTCCGGAGCGCGTATGGTATTAATTGATCCTGATAACAAGCCACGTAGCTTGAAGCACTACATTCTCCAGTGCTGCATTTGCAACCGCCAAGACGGTTGCATCCATTATGGTAAGAAAAGGTTCTTGTACTTTGATTACATACGATTGCTAAAATTGGAAAAGAAAATATAAGTTACAGTATCAAAACAAATCGACTATTATTATGTTTCACTTACCCCTGTGATCCTGTAGCTGCGCTAGAGCCTGGTTTGCAAAGAAAACACCAACTAAAACCACAACAGACGCTCGTAAGATGTAATTCATTGTGAATTTATTTAATGTTCTCTTGAGACAGAAAATACACTAAAACAGAAGATGGATTTGTTTAATATTTGATGTCCTTTATATACGACTTTCTTTTGTAAGTGAATTTCATTTCTCAGTAACACAGATGCACAACCATTTCTTGGTAAAGGAAGATTTTGCATGAATATTGTTATTAAGAGCTAAGCGAAAGAAATCAAAGTGCCAAAAGTAATGTTCCACTTTCCAATTCAAACCGGTTTAAAAGCATAGACAACCTCAGCTTGCGAATCCAAATAAAGTAGTAATTGCATCTAGTAATATATTACAGATTATATTTAATAATTGCATTTCAATGTTGGTATACTCTGCGTGATTCTGTTGGTATTCTGATCAATTCTGAGTCTGATGCACATAACTCGCTCGCAATAGTAACAGTCAATTTTATTTGGTAAGGATAATCATAGTAGTAGCATTCTGGTTTATTCACGGCAATTCACGCGACAATGTGCAATTGCCATAACAATTATTGTTTCCAGTATTAAGTCAGCTTTTAAATATTACATTTTTCGACGTTGACATATTAAGAAGTTGTGTTATAAAAATTTAACATTTAACTTATCAGACTAACTAGGTATTGGATCGATTTAAAATTCTTCCACTTATTCTTTTAAACTGATCTTCTCTTAAGTTTTACACTATAAGGTCAGCTTGTATTTTACAAGATCTCTTTTCTTCTGGAGTTTTGATAGAGAAATCTTGTAGTGCTTTGGCGAGAGAGGTAGTGCAGGGTACATGATTCTATACTAATATATCAAGCAGTAATATTCGAAAATCTTTCTTCAGCAGTCAATCAAGTAATCTTCTCCATGTAATATTAGTAATTGTGGGGTTTCTGATGTGCTTCATTTGGAGGTTTAATGATTAGTATGGGAGCGCTAAATAATATTATAAATTCGGTTGTACTCTGTTTAGGATACAGTTCCTCACACAAGCAAGCAATAGTCTAGAACAGATAACACAAACGATGTGCAGAACACGCTAAGCCATTTGATTCGCGGCGACTTAAGTACAGGCGAGTTGAGGACAGGCGACTTAAGGATAGGTAACTTAAGGACACGGACATATACGTACACGGGTACTTAAGCACACGGCGATGTAAGTACATGGGGACCTAAGGTCATGGCAGTTTAAGTACACGGGTATTTAAGGACATTATATTTTAAGGACAAAGTGACCATGCTGGCACCAGGCATGAAAATAATCTTTAGCTAACATAGTTTGGGAGTACATAAAGGCTCAGAGTCAGTAGACGTAGTCCAAATAAGAGCTTTGTGCCTACGTAGAATAATCACTGTTAATTATAATATTGCTTACTTCTTCAAAATGTTGATAAAAATTCATCCTGGAGTCGATTGAAATTCCAAGATACTTGAAGCTTTTACTCTATATTATTTCCATGAATGTACTTTAGAGCTTGATTGATTCTACCTTGCGTAGCAAGCATTGATTTCGTCTTCTCAGTTTTAATAGTAATCCTTATTGCTTTGGCACCATCCCAGCAGTTGGATAACTTCCCTTAGTGGTTGTTCTTCTACTTCCTTTATGTTTCTTTCAGCAACACAAATCAGTAGGTCGTCGGCGTGCAGTATACAATTAAGGTTATTTATTCCATTTGAAATGGAGTATTCAGAACAATAATCCACATACAGCTCGGCTTTGAGGAGTTCTTACTGGAAATAGACAATTATCATTTTCGGGCAATTAACTGTACCACATTCCACCATACTATTCACCACACGACTCAGCAACTTCCAATTAACACACAATAACTTCCAATTTTCCTGGGATTCCGTTGAGATTTAACAGACCAACGGATGTCCCGCTAAGCGGAGGCCCTTGAGGGTAACGGTGGGAGTGTCGTCAACTTCGAATTCACTTGTTTCAACCGTGAGTCTCGCCCTGCCCCCCACCTTCAACTGTTTCTGCCTTCCACACCCACGTTCACCTGTGCCCTCAACTTGCTATTCTTCTCAGACTTGGTAGCGACACGACCCCACAACCTTTATTTGCGATCACGTCACACACGCCCAGTCACTTCTCAGGTGTATGTCTCGCTCTCCCTCCTCAGGCAACTCGGCCTCCTGAGATTTATATCAGATTTACAGACGTCTTTCGACATTCCACTTCCCACAGAACGAATCCATTGTAGACATGACCAATAGAAGTGACGTCAGGACTGCTACCTTCACAAGCGTGCTGAGATGGCAGCCAATTGACTTGTGCTGCATGACCAACAGCACAATCTACAGTCATTTTGGCCACTGTCCGCTCCATGCTCACCGACAGCTGGTCTCATCAGCCACTCCTACAACAAACTCACCATGACGAACCATAATCACACTTAATTAAGGCAAACTAAGTCTCTATTGTACAGCATGTGATTTTACTTAATAATTCATTAAACACAAACTACTTTACATCAACTTGGCTCATTTACATCGTCCCTACTTTCACTCCTAGAATTCAATTATCCACCCATTTGTTCAAAGTACTTTAGTTCACCACGGGTCTACAACTTTTATTTGCAATCTCGTCACCCACGCACAGTCACTTCTCAGGTGAGTGTCTCGCTCTATCTCATCAGACAAGTACGCCTGCTTCTAGATTTACACTTCTTTTTCGACATTCCACTTCCCACAGTAATCCACTATCGACAGGACCAATAGACGAGACGTCAGGACCTTCACAAGCGTCGTGAGATGGCAGTCAATTGACTTCCAGTCCAGATTGTGCTTCATTCAGTCTCATTTTTGGGTGCTGTCTGCTCCATCTTCGCCTTCGACTGCCCGTCAACAAACTCTTCACGTCGTTAAATGTCGCATCATTTTCGAATCAACTAATCTACCATTTGTTTCTTTTTCAAGTTCCACGGCAAGCAAGAAGAGTTGATGCGATTTTGGACTGAAATCCAGCTCCCCAGTTCCTTTCTTCGTCGTCGAATTCACCTGTGGCAGCCACTCATCCTGACCAAATCGATACCTATGACTTCTAAATCGACTCCCTCCATACCCTAACTGGCTACCTAATCACCTGTACATCCTGAAATCCTTCAACTAAAACGTTAACCGTATAAAGTCATCATCCTTCCATGCGATTGTACACCCCCACAGAGCCTCATGTACTAAAACATGCTCAACAACAGAACGTCTTCAGGTGAATTGATGAATTGATCGTTATGAAAAGTACCGAAAGTCAGTCGGATGTTGCAGGCACACGTATCCTCCTACATGCACCAGTTACCTTTTACAAAAAACCCTCAAATTCCCTCACCCTCCGTTGCCAAGCAACTCCACAGTTCCACACTGTCGACCCTCATCCAAACAACAAAAAGCCAGAGAGCCTCACAAAAAACCCTCGGAAGTCGGAGCCTCAATTGACATGGAGGAGACCTACACGCCCCAGCCGGACCCTGTCCCCCCACCCAGCACCACCCCCTCCAATCTCAACCCTCCTGCTCAACCAATCCCACCACCCCCACCTCCAGCAAACTACGACCCCAACGCAGCTAAGAACAGGAAGAAGAAAATACTCATCGTGGGATTCGTCTGGAGGATGTTCATTTGGGTAAGCCACTCCCCCTCACTCCTCAATCCCCCCCTTGATTGTGCAGGTGTTGATGGTCATCTTTTTCATCCTGGGATTCCACGGCGTTTTCCGCGAAACTTTAGACCCCAATTACAAATGCGACCAGAAAAACGACCGCTCCGAAAACGCAGGACTTGAAATATTCTTATTCTTCTTGCTTCCCGCCATTTACCTCGTCATCCTCGAGACAATCAATCTCCTCGCCGCCGCCTGTCTCCACTACTACGACAAGTGCGCATGCCTTTGGACACTCGTAAGCGCCACCCCCACTTCCATAAATCTCGTATTCATGATTAACCTCCCATTCTATTAAAGGACGCAGTGGTGCAGGTGGTACTCGCTGGGCTGAGTGTATGGGCGGGAGTTGGCCTCATCATAATTGCGATGAGCAAAGACATGCAACTTCACCGGCTGGACCTCCCCCACCCCCAAACCCCCACCCGCCTCAGACGATCAGCTCAAGGAGGAACTTGGCTACAACTTCCTCCTCTCCGCCGGGGTAAGCAGAGACAGAGAGAATGCTCAAGGGACCTCGTGCTTATCTTGCGTGTGTCTCTCCAGGTCCTCGCTACTCTCTGCGGACTTTTCTTCATGATCACCATCGCTGTAATAGTGTTCAGTAAACCTGACCCTAAGCCCCAACAGGTCATGATGTTCGCCAGCCCCACCCAATACCTCTCCAGCAGCAGCCTATGGCCGCACCCGCCTACTACGCCACTCCTGCACCCCAAATCCAATAGGGAGCAGCAGCGCAATCCGCCCAGTATTGATCTACTTGAAGTATTACTAAATTAGACAATTAGACCCAAGTCTCCACTCATTTATACATTTCGACAAGCTTAGATTCAATAAAAGTCACTCTTGCTTAAGTAATTCCTAAGCACGGCAGCTAACTTGCCAACTGCTCTCACCACACCCACTTGATTCCATTTAGACCCACCGCATTGTTAGCTTTGGATCCACAAGACTGTTGAAGGGCTTCCGAGTCTCAAGGAACCTCCGGGCACATGAAACGAACCAGTTGAACACACGAAATGAATGAGCCGACAGCTGAGCTACTGGAAGTTCACGAGCATTCTCAACGGAATCAAACCAATCTCATCACCGCGTTAATCGTGTAAAGATTAATAGGCAGAATACGGATTTCGAGTGGAGCTGGTGGTAAGCCGAAGTGTTAAGTCGGAAGGAAGTTCTCTGCTTCCTCACCGGAAACGCTTCACACAACTCACGAGCATTCAACTGTTCGACTTCATGACGAAGTTGATGCTCGACACTGTCTGAAGTCTGATGAGGCAGACACACACCTGCGAAGTGACTGGGCGTGGGTGACATAGTCATCCACATCGTCGTCAGTTCCTTTGACCTTTAACCTCCACATGAAACACTCCATTCGTTCAAATTCGTTGCCATGCATTTCCACTCCTTCAAAACAAACAAAGACGCAGAGAAAACTCCTGCCGAAGTCTCCAGAGCCCCCCGAAACTATGCAACAGACATAGCGATGTATTACACACAGCAGGAGGGCCCCATCCCCACATCCACTCCTCCCACAGGGATCTCCTACTACCCCCCTCAGCCACCCCCACCAGTGTACAACCCCTACGAAGTTAAGGAAAGAAAGAAAAACCTCCTTATCTTGGCTCTCATCTTAAGGTCCCTTATCCTCGTAAGCCCCTTTAAATCAGTTCCCCTATCCCTTCTATATCCCTCTCCTATCCTTCAGATACTAACTCTCATCCTGTTGATCGTGGGACGCCACGGGGTCAACAAGTACAGCGCAGCCCCGCGCAAGAACTGTGACGGCGGGAATGACAGGAGTTCTGAAGGCGAGGAAGACTCCCAAATCATCCTGTACGTTCCCTTAGGTCTCCTCATCGCCCTGCAGGTCATCGCCCTTCTCATCGCTTTCTGTCTCACCGCCCTCAAATCCCACATCGTTTGGGCACTCTTAAGTCTCTCTTTGACCCCACATCCTCCCCCTCTAATGACCTCCTTGACCTCAGGACGCAGCCGCGCAGGTGCTCTTCATACTCCTCGCCGTGTTTGTGGGGACGATGTTCTTCATTATGGCCAACGGCAACCTCACCGACGGAAGGAAGTACGCCAACCTCGTCTGTCCATTTAACACCATTTTTTATAAATCAACCCTTTTGCACTATAGGGATTTCACTTACTACTAAAGTTGGTTTTAAGGAATTTGGATGCTT
>JAQGAB010001259.1:0-17688 GCA_034696565.1 Isotomurus graminis
TTTTCGCTTCGAAACCTGAGTTATTGACCAACCCCTTAGAACTTTTCGGTTTATCCGTCGTTCTAGCAACCCTGGGTGATGACTAAGTGATCAATAATCAGTATGATTAGCACTTAAGCAAAGACTACAATATATATAAGTTAGTGGCACGGAGTTTGCGTAAAGTCTTATTTTAAATACAAATGAAGAATTATTTAATTTGAAATCAGGAAGAAGTATATTCCAAAGAGTAGGAACAGAGTGGAAAAAACTGTGCTCCAAAACTGTTATAAGTATTATTAGCGACAATTACGAGTACTTTATGAATGAGCATCGGAATTAACCTGCACAGTCACTTTTAAGAAAGTAATGGATTCAAGTGTAACTCAAACAGCACGCGAAGTACTGCTAAATCGTAAGAGCCACTAGAAATTAACCAGTTGATTTGATTTTGTAAATAGTTTTTACTCATTCTGTCCTTTTATCCTAATATTTCTGATACATTTCGAACATATCAGCGGATATATTTCTCGGCTACCTTAAGATATTTATTTTTCGCATTTCCCCATAATAAACATAAGTAATTTAGTTTAGATAAATAGGTGTGTTGAAAAGTTTTGAACATATTGTGGGCAACATATTGGTTACGGAGTTAAATTAAGAGTAAGAAAATAAGACCTTTTGCAGCTGAACACTTTCCGTTGGCATAACGTCGCCAGAGATTGAGGAGACATTTTTGACGTGGAAAAGAGCTTGGACACCTGCTTCTGGATTTATACCCATTTTCAAAATATTGTACCCCTTTTTCAGAGCAGTCAAAGTCTCAGCACAAACAACTCCCGTATTCCCAATTTTAAGTTCTAAAACTCTTCGGAACAGAATGTCGGCTTCGTGGTCCATGTTTTGCAATCCCAAAAAGAAGCAAAACGACTGAACAGCTCGATAAAACACAATATTGTTTGCTGACAACTTCCACATCTTTACATGTGCTATTGAACAAACATGTCGGAAGTGTTTAAACGACTTTTCTATCATTCCACCAAGAAAGTAATTCTCTGCTATAGCGGTCTCAATTTGAATACAGATTTCCAAGTTCTTTGTTTTGGAATAGTTAATGGAGGATTTGAGTTTTATAAGATACTCTCCGACCGAAACACCCTTTGATTTAGATATCATATATCTGCAGATAGGTTTACACAGCGTATACAGGACGTGGGGAACAAGCAAATAGCCTTGATCTTGAGAAAGTGCTGAGTGTACATTTGCGGCTGGAAAGATTAAGCAACTGATAAAATCCTCAGTATAACGCATGTTCAGTAGGACTATTTCTTGACTTGTTTGTGATTTTTCGAGTTTGAGGAAATAGGTCTTTATAACTTGAGGTATTCGGATGCAGGTTTTGTCCGTATTAAAATGTAAGATACCCAACTGATACAACATATCCAAGATAAGTCCTCCCACGGGCTTTCCCAGTTCGATAACTGACATTTGATAAACCTTGGGTGGAAAAGTAAGTCTTCGCAGTACAACAACAGGTATCCATGGTTTTAAATGTAACGACAGGATTAGGACTTCGTGTATCATTTGACCGAGGTACAAGTTGTCTCTGATATAGGTGAAAATTTCACTAAGAATTAGATATATTCGCATAGTGTCACTGCATTCGGAAATAACTGTTTCTTGTCCAACTTTCTGAGCTTTTTTAAGTTTTCGAGCAAGTCTAGCAGTGGAATTTCCATAAAGAGGCGATTCCACTGTATTCAAAGATATGCACACTTTTAAAAGCAAAGGATTCCATTTCACAATAGAACAAAGTTCCAGTGTATCACTAATGGAAGTGAATCTGTTTATGCTCTGCGATAACATAGTTGCTTCGTTTGAATTTAATGGGCTTAGTTCACAGTAGTTGGATATCCCCTGACGTTCAAAAAGATGAGTGCGCAAGAATATTTGCTGTGAATTTTTTGATTGAGGAAGGCTATTTAATTCCCGAAGGATGTCACTTAAAAGTTCCCACACAGCTGAATTAAACTCTCGTGCAATCAATAGATAACTTTCACTGCGTGATCTTGTTTTTTGTACAAAAAGTTGTTTGTGATGTTCCAAAGGATTATTTCCACATTGAAAATATTCACAAGAGTGCTGGTTGAATTCTTCAAAGAAGGCAACAAGTTCATCAGCTGTTTGACATTCGATCCATATCACGCAGACATGAGGGTGACTTTGCATTATTACTTCTATAAACTTGCTGCACAAATACGTTTTTTCGCCTCCTGGACTCGAAATAACATGAAAGTCTGCAACAAGTGATGAAGAACTTGCTTCCTGGTACCATGATACAAGTTGTTGTAAAGCACTATCAAAATCCCTGCAATAATTCCTACCCACGGCATGGCTTTCACTTGCCATAGTTTGAAATTTATGTTTAAAATTCAATAAGGTTTAGCGAAGTTTTGCACTGATCACAACGTCGACAAATTCCCCATGTAACAC
This sequence comes from Isotomurus graminis, assembly GCA_034696565.1. Classification (NCBI taxonomy): domain Eukaryota; kingdom Metazoa; phylum Arthropoda; class Collembola; order Entomobryomorpha; family Isotomidae; genus Isotomurus; species Isotomurus graminis. The sequence continues at coordinate 2,473 of JAQGAB010001259.1, forward strand.
TGATAAAAAGTAAACGAACAACAGCTTTATCACTACAATTTATAGTGCTGCTGATATGAACAGAAATGTTACACAACGCCGCATTGAATCGAAATTGTGGTACGATTAAGGGATTGGCAACATGACCCAGGCAAACAATGCAACACAAACACACTTTGTATACAAAACTGCTCACATTAAGTCCATGAGGAAATATGACTGTAAAAAATGCTTTCTACCAAGTCATGGTTATTTAATAGTTAAATTGACACACAAATTCAGATTTAATTTTCATACATGTTAGCTTAAACATAATGAGACATGTACAGCTGTCCATCACGATTTTCCGATAATATTTAATATATAATTTGTTTAGTATACTTCACATTGTGGACATGATTATGTAGAAGTGGTAGTGGGTTTTCGTGCGAGATTGATATGGCCATAGCCCTCACAAAAGTGAACATTAAACCCTTATATAAATATGGTGTAGTATACTCCATACATACTGTGTATATTATCATTCTCCCCGCATGAGAACTTCTCCCAACTCCCATTTCTCCCTAACTTGTCTCTTAAACCAGCCCTCAGCACTCTTTCTCCTGGCTTGGGACACACTGGATCTATCCAACGAAGTGAAACCTATAACTTACAAACATCATACTAAAGGACCATAGCGAAAGGTCGCGTTAATGAGTATGGGTGGTAACTAAATCTGGAACTTATTGTTTATTTTTATTCGCTCAAGCTCTCATACCCAATTATCCTAATAATTCGGCCACATCAGTACTCTTTGGCTACTTTGATTAACCAACATCTATAACGGATATTGGTTTTCCGGTTGATTCGGATTCTCCTTCGCATTAACTTTAGTTTTAAACATTAACACAATATTTGCACTAAATAGTCAATGCTTAATCATTAATCTAAAGAACTTAATTAATTCAAATTAATTAACGAATTACTTCATAAATACGATTATTAAAATTCTAAACTACCGTCATTATCATTGTGTATATACATACAATTTATATTATGATTCAATTTTTAGTCCTACTCTTATATATTATCATTGTATAAAAAAACTTTAACTCGTTTTTAAGTCACTCACTTTCAATTCTTAATGCATGAATTCTGCCTGCCTTGAGCTGTAATAAGTTCTTCTTCTTCTTCTTCTTCTTCTTCTTACAAGAATATGAACAAACACATATAAGATTTCAGATATTTTTTTATCTAAATTGGCCGAGCAGTTAGTATTTGTCGGAAGTTTTGTGTGCACATATTGTACGTAATAATAACTCATTATTAATGGTACTGCCTCCATCATCCATAACAGCAGTCCTGGAGTTTTAACAGCCTATAAAGCTACCTGTTATAACCCGTCTCAAATCAATTTTGTTACAATTTTTCAAAATGGCTGACTCAGAAAACAAAACATCCTCTCGTCTTACTAATAATTTAATCAATTGCACAATTATTAGCATTGAAATGTGCAACCATCTTCATGGTATTTTGACGCGTGATGAGTACGAGCGTCTTGTAAGTAAATAAAAGATCTTAAGATTTATTTAAAAAATAACATACGTAAAATGAGTAATTTTTTTATTTTTAAAGAAGAATTATGCGACACAACACCTGAATTTTGAAGGAGCAACTTACTTGTATTCAACAATACACAGGAAAATTAGAGGGAATAAACATCAGGAGAAAGTTTTCAAGGACGCATTGGAATTGACACGAAACCTTACAGCATTAAGGAAAATAGAGTACTCCGAAGGTAAGGTGACAAAACCTAATTCCTTTCAAAATCGTTTAATCAGTTTCAGTAGGAGTATTTTCATGCTTGTATTTATTCAATAACTATAAATATTTGGCAGTATTTTTGTATTTTCATTAACTTCAAATAGCTCACTCAGTTGATGTCATTTATTGCAGAGATATACAAAGACCAGCCTTTAATGGATTTTGGGATTCATATTTCTTGCTCAAAAGTTCGTTATGGATTTAAAGTCAACGCACATAAATTCATTGGAAGGGACAACGAATTGAAACAATTGCAAGATTGGTGGCATGGACAACGTGTATGCTCAAAGCCACTAGTTGTAAGTGGCTTGGGAGGAATTGGAAAGACTTATCTTGTGAAGGAGTTTGTTCGTGCTTTTGCAGAACATGACAATGTGAATGTCTTGTGGTTGGATAGTTCCAGGCAGCATTTACAAGACTCGATATTCGCATTATTAAAACCCTACACAGACACAGAAGATGGAATAAATTGTTGTTTACTTGAACAGTTTGTGTCCAAAATTTCGAGCCTAGAACGTCCCACTCTCCTAGTTTTGGATGACTTGGAGGAATTTCCAATACCAACCAACATTGAGTTTGTTGCAAACCCACCGCAGAATTTGTTTGTAATTGCAACTTCAAGAAACCGAAATATATTACCAGGGAAGAAAGAACATTTAAATTTATCCGTATTGACGAATCCCGATGCAATTGAAATACTAAGAGACACGCTGCCTCCTGCAATTGCAAAAAATGACAAATTACTTATTGATATGTGTTCTTTGTTGCAAAATTTCCCTTTAACTTTAAACGAAGTGGCACACTACATTTTATCTGAATACAATAATCGAAGATATGATGTCAACCAATTTCTTGAAGATTTTAAGTGTTCAGAAACCCAAAGGGAAATATTTAACGGCGACCGTCTTCTGAGTAACACCAAAACTATTTCAATATGGGACAAAACAGTTGATCTTATATTCAACTTCGTGAGCTCACGAACCGGAAATGAATCAAAAGGATTTAAAATTCTACTACTGTTAAAAGTTTTATCGTTTGGAAAATATAAGAGCATTAAAATAAACGAGTTTTACTCGCTACAGCACTTGGACGACTTGTCTCAGGATGGTGTGTGGGAGAAAGTAGGAGGCAAAATGGCAATAGAATCCTTTCAAAAATTTACACGAAAAGAAGTACAACAGGGAATTCATCAACTTCTGCACTTAAGCTTGCTGGAGTATGAAGATTGTACAGACAGCTACAGTGTACATAAGCTAGTTCAAATGGTTACTCGCTTGAAACATCCACAGCGATGGCTGCCTTCTGAAATATTTAGAAGCAACAATGAATGTGCCCAACAACAGTTAAGATGGGTATGTGAAACTGCAGTTTAAAATAGTAAAATTCAAAAAGTTTATAATCCTTTCTCTCTTGATTTTTCAGAACTTTCCAGGCTTTTGCGATGAATGTGAAGGATACGAATGCCCGAATGTATTACTAAGTGAATAAGAAGGACGATCAAGACAACGCCCACATTATTTAGGGTACTTAATTGTTACTGACTTCTATGGCAACTCCTTGTTAGGTATCTTTAACAGGTATAAACAATTGCTGATCACTCAATTAACAGAAAAATAAATTAAGTATTTTGCTAAAGATAATTCAATGAAGTAACAAACGAAACTTTAATTTAACTGTAAATATCCACCAAACGTGATAAGCGTAAAGCACCTTATGAAAATCATGGGTTTCATTCCATTTGTCTAATAAGGCTCAATAGCCAATAGCAATAGGCTCAATTAGGGAATTAGTTTTGACACATCTTATTCACTTTTTTAGAAGAATATTGCTTGCGGGATGTTACCTCAGCTACGGATTTCTCTGGAGCTTGTCTATCCAAATTGATGGAAAAAGAGAAGTAATGGGAAGGAAGAAGAACCTTAAGCATTGTGTCGGAGTTGGGTTCGGCTGAGGAATAGGGTGACGGTGGTAACTATGACCTAATGACTTATTAACTCTCGACTGACATGACCGAAGTGACACGAAGTCGTTGATCGTAGTCCTACGACGACACTCACATGCTGATATACACAAATACAAGTAATGGACGAAGGACACACAATTCATTAAAAGTGAAAGTTTTTTATTAACCGCACTCACTTCATACCATTTATAAGCCTGGATTTACTTATGATCGACTCAACCAACTCATATTAAGTATACCACACAAGGTATATCACTTACGTACCCACACACATCTCATTAATAATTCGCTGTGTTCGTCTGTAACTGAATGGAGCGTAGACATCACCGCCACCAAAATAACCCAGTAACACTAATCTTTTTCTACCCTGGTTCCCCGATCCTTACACCCACCACCAGCCAGCACATGCCCAGTAGTCGCACGAAATTTAAATTTATCCCCACAACATCCGTTATTTACGTATACAATCAATAACATCATTCACACATCACTTTCGCACCTTTTATTGTACAATCCACTGCCACTGTTTATCTGCAACTGCTGGACTTTGGTTATCCCCAAAAACTCCGAAACGGACCCACCACCATGACGCAGCAATTTGGACTTTGACGTTCCGAATACGCAAGTTAGAGTGTTTTTTCCATTGCGTCCCAGTTTATCCTTGGACCTTTTCATTCTCTAATTTATTAAACTTTTTCACATTGTGAATTAGTCTCAAACATAACTTCTGGGGACAAAATTAAACGTGTGATGGGATGCACATCAAAGTTATTTTAGGTAGTGACTTCACTACCTAAAATATCTTTGATAAAATTTACTATGATGCCTTCAGGCATCATAGTGAATTTTATTTTTCTTGGTCTTGTCCCCGTCTTGTGACGGGCTTTTTCGTTTTTAATACAAACACCTTTACTTCAACTATTACACTTGACTTCATCCAAGTTGCATCGTGGTTCCTCCACATGGTACTCCTCGCTTCCTCATAATTCTTTATCTCTTTTCACTTCTGGATTACACTTATACACTTGGTGAATGTCAGGATGTTTTGATTAGGTTAAATTAACAAATTATTTGGAGAGTGTTTAATACAACCTGAGGAGTTCTAAAAGGAATTGGAATTAGTCGGTGAATTAGGTATCCATTTACTAATAAAATTAGTTTGCTTGACTTGAGGTAATCAGAGTTGTTTATTAGAAAAGCAAATAAGGATTTTATTCTTGCTCTTGGAGAGGAATATCAATACAATGTCGATGTCGATACAATGTTGCTTACCGTATTACGTAAGTTTAAATAAGAGTCCCTCATTTACGCAGATTCTACAACCATTGAATAAGTCTTACAAAGATTCCTAAAGGGTTTTGGATGATTGAAAATCTGAGTGATTGCTTAGGAAAATGCTAATAATGGATTGCTAAACTTACAATACAACTGTTCGTATTAGTTCTCGCATAGAGTGAAAGTTAGAAGCTTTTCCTCATTGAATATCATTTTCTAGAGCTGTTGAAACTTCTACAGCTGCATTATATTTTGCTTGAAATAAAGAAGATTATCTTTGCCACATGAAAAGCGCTGGTTCTGAAGTAAATTCAAGCTGGTGTATTTTGAACTTTCGAAGGTTGAGGTAAATCTAACAAAGAGTTAGCGTCACTCTTTGTCTAAATCATGACATCATCTTTTATTACATAAACCACTCATCTGATATCTTATTCCAACTTGTATTAAATTCTGCCGGAGAAGTCGACAAACACAGTTAAGCTGATATTCATGATGCCTCTTCTCCATACCCAACTGAAATTATTAATTCGCAGTATAATCCGAAAATCCTTGCGGCTTAATTGTTTGCTTACTTAACTGCCTAAACGGAACATAGCTAAGCTCAAACTAAAATGATTGATGATGATAAATTATAGTAATGACTGACTAGTACACGACAACTCTACGCAAACTTGGTAAACAATCAAGTATAGCAAAGACTGAGCTAAGGACAACCAAATACTTACTCCAATTCCTCTACGTCTGATCACTCGTATTAATTCTTAGAGTTGAATAAAGAGTTTTTTGGGTCAAAACTGTGACGCAATTCATACATTAACTGACAATTCCAAACTGAGGTAATGATGGTCCCGTAAAACAGAATGTCTTGACGAAGATGATGCTTCAAGTTGTATCTTGTGAATATACGAATCTTTCGACTCGAATACAATAAAACCAGCTTTGTACTATACAACAGTATGACGCTCACTACGTTTATTATCAGTACAACCTCCAATTAAATTAAAACAACTTCAGCTGTCAACAGATACACTTAATATGCCCAAATGTATTATAAAGGTGTATTACTTACCTTAGGCTTACTTGGAGCATGTGATGCGTTGTTTCCTTCTGCAGAGGATCACACTGAATTGTATGGAACTACGCACTGCTAATTTTCTTTGGCTTAACTATCCACTCCCACTGATTACTGTGTAACCACTTTTGAAACCTCTGGAAGGTCAGTTACTGAGTCTTCACCTTTGCCTGCGAAATGCAGAAAGTAGAACGCAATTATGAGAAATATTAAAGTCTGATAGTTATCTATGAAGAACTGAGTCTTCTGCATCAGAAACTGCCAAAATACTGACTCTCCATTCCCTACAAACGACGTCAGTTTCCTCTCTTATCCTTAATCAGCATTGCACGGCATTTGTAAGCTCATTTCACTCACCAAACTATTCCCAGCTTTCATGAGTCTGATATGCAGAGTCTCATTTGAGCGGAGGACTCCAGTGAAGTCCAGTTGGAAGTTCTTAAGTCACTTTTTCTACACCGCGTTCCCCATGTAGCTCTTCTTATTCATTAACCCATCATCATCTTTAACCACACAGAAGAGAACACAGCGGATCTTTGGGAAAGTGAAACTTACTTCCGGCTGTAGTTTAAAATATTGTCAAGCTTTTGCTTTCAACGAACAAAAGCCTCATAGAAAAGGAAGAAACAATTTAGGAGTTGTGTCTCCCCTGGAGCGTGGAATACTTTGTATTTTTGCATGGAGAACGAACAAAAGTCCCACAGGCCTGCTCGCTGATTTTTTATCAGTAAATCATCATGAGATGGATTTTGCGGAAACCGTTCCAGTACATGATGATACAGAAAGTTGTTTCCATAAATACATACAACAGCTTCAATTGCCACCGCCTTAGATGAAAGATGTAGCCTAGACAATTCCTGCAACCACAACGCTACTGTTATTGGCAGTGTTGATGGCAAATCATTCTACACAAGTTTAGCAAATGAGGTTTGTTTGAATTTAATTAAATTACAGGGAGCTTGTTGTATGAACTTGGCTCAACTCATCATGGTAATCTTATCCGTTAAATTTGTTTATAAAATATTACACATAAGGGATTGAGCTACGATAGGACCAAGAAGCACTGCGAATTCTTTTGATATAAACCAGTCATAATCGATAATGCAGAGAAAGACAATGTAATCCGTGATAACTTACTGCAAAGTTTTCCTGAACCCAACAGTAAATGAACACGAGGTCTTGAGATTTGAAGAGAAGAGGATCTTGACTCGTTGAATTTGAATATTTTATTATTGGTAGGTCGACCATTCTGGCTCAGTCTGAATGACATCAGGAAGGAAGGATTCCTTCGTTGGTTACGAAGCAAAGGCTAAATACTCTAATTAGGCATCCGGTTCCTTATTTGAGAACAATCGTATTAACAATTGCGTATCTCCTGAACTTCGTGCCCCTTCTGGTGGAGACAAGTACGGATATGGGTGGATTAATCTGTTTTGTGAGACTCGCTGGAGACCTTTATGCATTCACGATCATTGAGGTTGATTAAACTGTTTTTCAATTGCCAATCCAAAATTATATTTCATACTTAAAGAGAGTGCCCTAGTCAAATGTTAAAAATATATAATACAAATTAAAAACAAACAGTTGCCTGTGCAGGAGCCTTGAAAGACATTTCATACCACAGACACTGAGCACTGTAAAGCTGTAAGCAATTGTGACTAAAACAATAATTCATGGTTTATGATGATTTGCACTCTATTTATTAAATCAAGAATAATCCAAAAGTTAAAGTGATTAGCTTCAGTCCAATATTAAAGGTAGGTACCCGGGATAACCTTCTAAAAGTGGCTTGTTACACACATTTATCTCCAGCTTTGACTTTCTAAAGTAAAAACGACGTGATTGTGTTAAGCAGACCCACTTCATTAATAATATCACACAAAGATGACCTGAATGATTGATTGGTCTTATATTTTTCAGTGTATGAATTTTAAGACAATCACTCATAAAAGAAAATTGTTGGATATCATAGTGTGTGAGAACTTGAGAAAATGTTGAATGCAACTTGCCAACCTGAATGGCCTGCCTTATCTTACCCACGTTAATTTCACCAGTTCCTAACCTTTCAAAACTCTTTCTATTATGTACAACTGATATCTCGACCGACCGATAAACTTCAGTTTTATTACTAACTGTTAAGCCCAGTCATATAAGCTAAGATTCACTTGAAGAAGTCAAAATCAGACTTTTAGAATATTCGTTTGAATCATTTCTTTTTTAAATAAAAAAATATTTAGAAAAGATTAAACTAACACAAATGAAATGAAATTGTTTAAACTAGTTTAAGTTGTTGAAACAAATGGATTTTTCCACTTGAAACGGCCAATACAAGATTAATTGCAATTGATACATCGTTCAATGTGGAAGAATCTTGGCCGTATTACAAAATCCAGAAGAGAGTTGGTTTGTGTGAATTCATTTTAGGTTAAAATTGTTGTGCAACAAACCCAAATTGGCTTGGGTTCTCGATTTAGGTTAAAAATGGTTTCGTGTTGTGAATGATTCCCTTTCTTCACAGTTTGCAAGTGTAACTTCGCGAATTGTTTAATTTCTGCACTGAGTTCGTCACTCATGCTTGAGATTACTTTAATCCTTACACTCTCATTGCTGTTGGTGTGGAATGAGACGTATTAGTGTCCTTGAGTTTTCTTCAATAACCTTTTTATATTAAAGGAGACTGACTGGTCCGAGTACCTTAAGATTGTCTGAGGCTTGTTCCGTGACATCCACTGAGATTCTACAGCGCTGTTGAACTTCTCAGCCATCGCGGGAAGCAAGATAGGTTGACCGTCGTACATACACGCAGATCCAATTAAACTAATGCTTAAGCCGAACTAGAAACGAGTCAGCCGGAACGTTGGCTCCAAAACAGCCCAAACTTCGTAAAAAATAGTCAGGTTATGAGTTTGGATCTTCATTTTCCCTCCACCTTGGAAATCAAGATTGTTTTAAAAGTTGGCATTAATAAATCCTTGCAGTTCAAGTAAACTTAGTTTCCGCATTCGATTCAAGGTGTATTCGGAGATCGGAATTATTCCAACAAATCGTCAAGTTGTAAACCTCCTCGATGAGTTAAATTTAACCAGGAAATTGTTCCAGTAATTGGAAGAGTCGGATTTGTAATTGTTACTGCATTGTTCGGTATTTTTAACTAAGTTCTAACAATCCCATCCACCTGTTGGTCCCCACGATCAATTTTACATTACAAATGTGGTCGATGGATACAGAATAAGCGAGTTTGCAGATAAGCGCTTGACTCACAGGGAAGTGGGAGAATGGTTCATGTAAATTAAAGTCGAACGACCAGTTTGATAAAGTAATACTGGAGATCAGTGCTGGAAAGATTCCTGAACAACGAGAATTAAAATAATCCACCGAATGATTTTAATCGCGACTTTAAGCTTAAGAGCTGTTTCAAATATGCACGGCAGGCAGAGTACCAAGATGTCTGGTGGTGCTTTGCCATGAAGAAACAAATATGTACGAGTAGTTTCCAGCGCGTGGGAGAAATAAACTCATCAAAAGAGCAAAGGAAATAAAAATATGAATGTAAAACTGTTCACGAAATTAAGAATACCGTGGAATGAAATAAACGTGAAAAATGGCAAAATAAGGTGGAAACTCCAGACCATAGCGGATTTCAATAATTATTACCCGTTCCTAAATTCCTGAAAGGTTCGTAAACTCCTTACTGATTCAATACTTCACGTGTATTTAATTTATTTACCCGGGATATAATTACATACAATATAAAAGGCGGAATATGTTATGCACGAACATTTTTAGTGTATTCCATCATTCTAATCCTTCTTGGTTTGAAACTAGTTTGTGCAATTGAATCCATACGGGTTATTAGTTGATAAAGTACTTTCCTCCTAAAATACTCATTTGTGTATCCTGAGGCGCGAGAATTCAGGTAAGAAAGTCAGTTATAATAACAGCGCATGCTAATTCAAAGTTCTTAAAGATTAAGGGCAACTGGAAGTCATATCATTCAATTATTAACCACACAATAACCAATGTTATTAATTATGTAATCTGCTTAATATTGGATGATAAATGGATTAAGCCAGACAATAAACATAACCCACTTAGGAGCCAGAAACCACTTACCATTTCCTCCTCATCTCACCAAAAAGTCAAGTTCACCACATTTACTTCACACAATTTTCAAGAAATACTAAAAATCTTTCTCCTTTGGACTCGTTCCTAATTCCACCAACATCCACACACAGCCCATCCCAATATTGTAAAAACCATAATTCATCTATCAAATTAAACTGCAGCACAAATCAAATCCAACGAATATAACTTAATCACAAAATACAATTATTGTCACACAAATAATCATCTTTTCTCCTTAATCCTCTCACACAAACACACATTCAGTTACCTCACCACCTTAAGTACATCACTACACAATTAGAAGTGACCTCTCCCATCAATTCTCTTACCAAGGTGGGTTTCCAGAAATCCAGTTATTAGCCCAGTCAATTTGGGCTAATAGGATCACCTGTGGCGTCTTGCCATCCGTTGCCTATTTTCAAATTTGGGATTAAATATCTCTGTTAAATATCTCTGACACTGTTAATTGGATCAAGCTAAGATTTGACACACTACTGGCCAAAGCGATTACAATTGTATACCTTGAGTTTGATGACTATCAGATGCTTAACTTAGTCATGTTGAGTGCTTAAGTTTCTAAGAAAATATGAAAATTATTGACAGCAGAGGCCAAACGGGGCTTGGCTCCTCTCCACAACTTTCACTGTCATAAGATATTAATATTTGGAGAAACTTTTTTCTGCGTTTACAAATTCGAAATCGATGCAGCAGAGTGCTTAAGTTGGGGTTCAAAGTGGAAAAATTTCCGTCGCTAACGACAGCAGAGGCCAAACGGGGCTTGACTCCTCTCCACAACTTTCACAGTCATAAGATATTAATATTTGGAGAAACTTTTGTCTTCGTATAGATGTTCGAAATAGATGCAGCAACAGAAACACTAATTAATACAGAATAGTTTTCATGTAAACAAGTAAACGAATTTTGTCATCCTTATGAGAAATGAGACCGCCAATCTTTTGTTGACATATCTAATACGCGGAAAATACTGCTATTAACAGACATTGGGAGACAATCAAGATGCCTAGCACGTCCCGTCTAGAACGCTGCTTTGAATGTTTCAAGTTTATTCAAAAATCTCCACAGCCGCTGTTTCAACATATTTTTTTCACATTAAACCCCCGTTTATGCTGCAACAATTTCGAACTTCCTTACGAAGACCAAAGTTTCTCTAAATATTAATATCTTGTGATTGTAAAAGTTGTGGAAGTCCAGTCCCGTTTAGCCTCTGCTGTCGTTAGCGATGGCAATTTTTCCAAATTGAACCCCCATATAAGCAAACAAATTAACCCGGAACATGTTCATGTTAGAGAAAACCCAAAAAAGGATGTGTCAAAAGAAAACGAAGACTGGACACATTGTTATGTTGAAACAACAAGTAGTACTACTAGTAAGAGTAGTACGCCAACCAGCCTATTATAGCCCAGTCAATTTTGCAATTTGTGATTGTTTAAGGTACATATACCTAAAGATCATTAGATTAAATTAGTTCTGAATTAAGTATTTCTAGCACTTGATGTGGTAGGCTATTTAGAATTTGGAAAATCTTGTATTCTATAGCAACATAATTTTTTTCACGTTAAATCCCCATTAAAGCACTCTGCTGCAACGATTTCGAACTTATTAATCACGTATTCGACGTTGGCGTTTCAACATTGCTGAACCCAATTTGTGTATGATTTACAGTTTTATTTATTCTTATTTATTTAAGGTAACACAATTAATAAGATACATTTGAATTAGACTGCAACAGAACGCCAAATAGAGGAATCGAACAGGAGATAAAAGAGCCTTGAGGTTAAAAATCGTGAGCTTATAAGGTATTAATGTACATACATGAGTTATCAACATCAACTAAGCTTGGTTTGTTCTAAAGGCAATACAAATTAACCCGGAACATCCCTTCATTCCTTCACTACACAATTAGGAGTGACCTCTCCCATCAATTAACTTACCAGTGTGGGTTTCCAAAAATCCAATGTTGCCCTAAGGAACTGGTTTTGCCGACACATCGCAGCATCCGATACATTCTGCGCGAAGATTAACAAGTTTTATTTCTTCTCTGGCGCATACTCCTTTCCGCCTACTCATGTTTAAGTACCAAGAGGCTTTTCAAAATGTTTCTACGACTCCGAATTGAGATGCTTTTCACAAATACAAACCAGCATTGGCAGATGTTCAAGTAAGCATCTGACATACCTGAATTGTAAATCTCTTCTTCATTAACGCAACTCAGTTCTATTATGTAGTAGAATTCAATCCTATGGTCCTATGACTAATTATCAATTAGTTGTTGATGGGGGTGGAAGGTCTTGTTAAGTGGTTTTTAAAGGCGTGGAGGCTAACAAGGCGACTTTGGATAGAGTTAAAAATATATTAGACTAACTTTTAGGTGGGAGTAAGGTTCACATGGTTCAAAATAAACAGACTACTTTAATAATGTAATACTGGAGATCAGTGCTGGGAAGATTCCTTAAGAAACTGTCAAGGATTATAAAAATCCAACGAATGATTCTAATCGTTACCTTAAGCCTCAGAGAGCTGTTTGAAAGATCCACGGCAGGCCGAGCATCCTGGAGACTTGTGGTGCAGTGCAAAGAAGCAAAAGATATTTGTGAATAAACTGTGCAGGGTGAAGGACTACTTGACTCACATATAGCAAAAGCAAAAGATATATAAATATGGATGTAGAAATGTACAACAAATTAAGACCCCTGTATTAAGGCAAGTCATAAATAGCTAGGAAAGTCAAAAATCCGGATCATAACTCATTCTAAGCTTAATGACTGGTTCCCAATTTTTGCATTAGTAAATTTCTACCTAATTCAGTACTTCGTTGGGACTTACAATTAATAAATATTTAAAGTCTGGAATTCAGCTCAAACCTTCAAAGTGTTAAAAAATGAGAAACTTCCAAGTAAATTAACGAAAACTCAGTTATCTTTCGAGCTCCAAATGGTTCCATTTTGTGTACAAATTACAGTGCAGTAATTATGGGGGTAGCTTGTGACCCAAACTTCCAAACAAAATTCAGTGAAGAAGGGCGGAACAATTAGTATCGGAATTATAACGATTGGTATCGGTGAAGACGAACAAAGTGATCAGCATTTATACATATTTTTGAGTTTCTGTTTCTGAGTTCGAAGGAGGCAATGCGAGACATGCCAATTATAACCAATCTTTATTCTCTTAATGCTACATTGTATCCACCACCCTCGTCCTGCCGTAGCTCGTCCTGCACTCCCGATTGTTGGGAAGAAGTGCACAGGTAGTACCTCACATATTTAGGTATTAAAGTAGATTCCAGACAGGTTGCTGTTGCTACCTGTCTGGCTTCTCATGGTCATTCATGAGTGCATCAACCACTGCATGATGGACTTATGTAATGTCTTTACACTTGTGAGACTGTTTCTATGCTCCCGCATAGGGCCTCCTTTTAATATAGCCATCGTAGGTTTGCTTTCATCCATATCGCTGAGTTCCATGTCCATTGAGCGTGTGAGTAATTGTGTGAGCGTAACGTGTCCGGTCAACATCATAATCGTGTCAACCAAGCATGGAAGTGAGATCCGAAAGCTCACAAGTCACGGATAAGCGACCGCCCTAGTTGGTGGAGGTAACCCAATCTCAAAATTTCTTACTTCCCCGATTGAAAAATATCTCATTCTGTATACCGTCATCCTTGCTTGACGATGAAAAATATAAATGCGATGTAATCAATTTGTGGAAACTTTCATGAGAAAAAAGTTTCTACTGCCAAAATACAATGTCAGCGACTGGAACAGCTTACAGCCAAATATGCAAACTATAAATCAAGTTGTGACATTCAAGTTAGCTTCGAAACATGGACATAAAAATACAATACATCGCAACTTGTTTTATTTTTTCGTACATTAACTTGCAATTTATGCAGATTATTTGAAAACAATTTTGAATTAGGATGTTCTTTTCCAAATACCCTTTCGTTAATCCTCAAAGCCCTCATGTACAGTGGCTCCGCAGCCTCGTATTTGCCTTGATTGTTGTACAAAACAGCAAGATTATTCAGTGAGGTTGCCACATCAGGATGGTAGTCTCCAAGTGCTTTTTCCCTAATCTTCAAAGCCCTCTTGTACACAGGCTCCGCAGCTTCGTATTTGCCTTGATCGTTGTACAAAAGAGCAAGATTATTCAGTGAGGTTGCCACATCAGGATGATCTTCTCCAAACGCTTTTTCCAATATCTTCAAAGCCCGCTTGCACATAGGCTCCGCATTTTCATATTTCCTTTGATACATGTACAAAAGAGCAAGATTGTTCAAAGAGGTTGCCACGTCAGGATGGTATTCTCCAAGTGCTTTTTCCCTTATCTTCAAAGCCCGCTTGTACATAGGCTCCGCATCTTCATATTTCCCTTGATCGTTGTACAAACTAGCAAGATAATTTAAAGAGCTTGCCACATCAGGATGATCTTCTCCAAACGCTTTTTCCCTTATCTTCAAAGCCCGCTTGGACATAGGCTCCGCATCTTCATATTTCCCTTGATCGTTGTACAAACTAGCAAGATAATTTAAAGAGCTTGCCACATCAGGATGATCTTCTCCAAACGCTTTTTCCAATATCTTCAAAGCCCGCTTGCACATAGGCTCCGCATTTTCATATTTCCTTTGATTCTTGTACAAAAGAGCAAGATTGTTCAAAGAGGTTGCCACAGCAGGATGGTATTCTCCAAGTGCTTTTTCCCTTATCTTCAAAGCCCGCTTGTACATAGGCTCCGCATCTTCGTATTTACCTTGGTTCTTGTACAAACTAGCAAGATTATTCAGTGAGGTTTCCACGTGAGGATTGTATTCTCCAAGTGCTTTTTCCCAAATCTTCAAAGCCCGCTTGTACATAGGCTCCGTATCTTCATATATCCCTTGATTGTTGTAAAAACCAGCAAGATTATTCAAAGAGGTTGCCACAGCAGGATGGTATTCTCCAAGTGCTTTTTCCCTTATCTTCAAAGCCCGCTTGTACATAGG